>OENT01000132.1:0-42192 GCA_900239685.1 Rotaria macrura
CCCCGCCCCGCCCCCTCACGAAAAATTGCTCCCCGCCCCGCCCCGTTTCACCTAAAATGCTCCCCGCCCCGGGGCCCCGCCCCGATTCCCCGCCCCGTTTCGGTCTCTGGTAAGAAACATTCACCCATATTCAAACAGACACAAAAACATATAATAAAGTTTCCTACTCAACAGTTGAGAAGTAGAAGAAGGAAAAAGATTACAATTTCTATTATGATGGAAATGTTTTGCATTCGACACAGAATGGCAAGTATTTTCTAATGCTTGTTTAAGTACTGAAAAGCGTTCATCTAATGTTGAAAAACGAATCCTGTGTATTGATTCCCATCGTGTCTCAAACACGAAGATTTTTAGTTGATGCTTTTCTACGTGTTATTCTTTCGTCGATACTTCGATGTTTATTCGAAAAACTTTAATGCAACCTCATGAATACTGTTGATTCTAAAATTGACTTGATAGAGTAGAATTATCTAGAAGTGATTAGACCATTTATTTAATTTAACAGATCACTTGCACAACATACACTATGGATCTCTTTTTGTTTTGTCCCTCAGTTATTGCTTGATGAATTTATTCTTGATTTAAATAATTTATTTTTAGAATATTGTTTTTGATAGTGGAATCGCATTAGTGCACGTTATTACACGAAATCATTCACTTCACTCTGGCAGAATACAGATACAATACACGTCTGAATTAATACTTAATATAATAGAAAATATTAAAAAAACATGTTCGATCTCTTGCTGTTGTAAAAATTTCACATGTTCTAATTATTCTTCATCATAGTAGTTTGTGTATTTATAATCGTGACATTTCTTCATATGACCATGATGACTATATTTTTGTGCAGCAGCTTTTGCACTTACGACTTTGTCTTTCAATCTCTTTTGCATATTTTCTGCCATTCTTAATAACATCGCAATCATACCTCTCTCATCGTCAAACTCTTCAACTTGTTTTAGCAGAGTTATTTGTTCAGCAATTAATGCAATAGCTTCATCTCTTCGGTTATTTTTTATTAATTCAGCGATTCTGTCGTCCATTTCTCCTGCCACTTGAATTGCATGTAAGGTTCTAACTTTTGGATCAATTGCTTGAATGAGTGATTCATCATTAACGAATGTTACTGACAGTTGGCCAGTAACAATTAATGGTTCGCTTTCAATATCACCAGGAAGATTATACTTCAATTGATAATCGAGAATCTCGATTTCAGTACCTTCGGGCACGGTTCCAGAAACTGTAAAGTCACAAAGAATAACACGCAGATTATCGACATGAAGGTCGCCAAGATTTGCGCCATGTGCAACATTTTCATGGCCCCATATTTTCGTTACAATTGTATTATTACGACCACGAATAATTAGTTGAGCTTGTGTTCCACAAACATCAAAAACACTTTGAAGGGCCTTGGCCATTAAGTCTACGATGACTTGGGCTGACTCAAGAAAGAAGAATTGACCACATCCAGCTTGAGCAATTCCTTTCATAATGTTTGCATCAAAATCTTCTCCAACACCAAACGAATCAATTATGATTCCTTTTTCATTATATATTGTAACTGCCTTCATGATTTCGTCCTTTGATCTCAAACCAACATTAGCTAATCCATCGGATAAGACAAACATACGTTTGGAAAATCCAGGATGAGGATATTTTTCAAGAAGACTAGCACCCATATCAATACCACCAGATAGGAAAGTTTCACCACCAGTCTGAATCCCTTCGACGACTGAATAAAGAACTCGACGACCTGATGCAGGTGCATTTTCAAAGACGTTCCATACTGTTGTATCATAAGCAACAAGATGTACAATGTCATCATCATGAAGTAAATTAAGCACAGAGATAACTGCTTGTTTCGCAAATTCCAATTTATTGCTTGATGACATCGAACCACTGCGATCAAGTACTAAAACTAAATTAATTGGATTTCGTTTGGTTGCTTCTGCATTTTCTTCGCATCTCTTTGTTTCAATCTCGAACCGAGCTCTCTTTGTATTTGCTACACCGACGACTGCATATTGATTATCTGGAATACAACTAATGTTAACTGAAGTCAGTTTGTCAGTACTCATTTTCTTTTGTAGTTTTTTGTCAATCTAAAATGTAAAAATAATTTTATGACTTCATCTATATATCAAGACTAGTATTAGTAGGCCTATGTAATCTTACTTTATCGAATAGAGTAATGCAGTGTGTGTCATTTTGCTCATAGAAATTTGTCATATTAGTGAATGACTCACTCACAATAGATAAAAGAACTGATAAATTAGAAACATAGAGAGTACAAATTCTTGAGAAAATTAAAGACAGAATACATTGAATTTCATTGATTTGGTTTCGATCATAGAAGATTTCCCTGCAGAATGCTGTGTGACTTTTTCGTATGAGGCTTCTATTATTTTTTAGATAGGATGTAAGGGAAAAAAATCTAAATTGGTCATTTCTCGGGTGACGCTTTGCTTTAACAAAATGCTTCCATCATTGGGTCGAACAAGATTCGGTAAGCACTAAAATTTATTCTGAAAAATTGAATAAATATGATTCGAATAAGCTGTCCTTTTCTTCAAAACAAATCTCTATATTCATATATATTGAAAACTGGTAATGGCCATTAACATTAAAATTTTCAACGTAAAATTCCTTCCTACGGGATGCGGTAACTCAATTAATTACAGAAAAAATGTTTTATATAATCATGCCTGTTTAAAATTTTCTATTTGTCATATTGTTCGATCAAGAAGAACACAAGTTGTCATTTCAGAATTACTATTTCGGTCTTATAAGCTAAGAACTATAACATTCATTGTGTTGTTTAGCGATCCACTAAAACGTTTTTATTATCTTTCAACAAAAGTGTATCCTATTTTCACATTCCATTGGCACATTTTAGAAAAATAATTCTATTCTAATAAGGCATTGCAACACTTCGCGTACGCTTCAGAATATCTATCTGATTTTATTACCACGTATTCTTGTTCCTCAATATTGATAGGAAATCTCGACTTTACAACACTATGTGCTACTTCTACAAGTATATGAAGAACGAAATGTTTTTCGCCCAGAAATAATACTCATGAAAATGAGCAAAATCATTCAGTGTTTACATTTAAACTCTGCAGTGTTTTCAACTTCTTCCAGAAATCTTCTTTTGCCATATTTTGTCGTTTTTTTAAGTTTTGAAAACGAATTCAACATTTGCAAATCTTATGCTATCTCCACGGGATAGGGCATAGTATTTAGGAATTATACATCCTGTCTCAATTTTATTTATACTTTCTGATGAAATCCTCGTACAAATTGACCAGATTGTTTTCTGAAAAAACTTTAAACTATTATTTAGTGTCTATAGGTTGTTTTAAAACTTGATGGATTTCTGGAAGTAAAAATAATGAAATATCATGTTATGATTTTCTACAAGATAAAATACAGGAAGCAGCATGCTAGATGGAAGTAATGCTGTTTGAGACTTACAAGCACCATTTATTTTATGCTGTTTTCATTTTCAATTAAAAAAGTAGTAAATCATGAAGCGCAGTGTTCGATGAATATTTATCAGAAATATATTTTATGATTTTGACCATGAATTTTTTCACCAGAAGATGACTGAGTGGATATAAATTAATGGCAATGTTTCCCGACAGTTGTGATATGAGTGTTTTTATCACTAATAAAAACTCCTAATTTCTCATAGTATTGAAGTCACGTGCAGAGCGATGAAGATAATGTCAATGTCTACTCCTCGTAACAAGTGTCGAGATTATTCTAATAGAAAAACTTACGTGTTGATTTCGCAATAAGGGTGACTCATAGAATTGCGCGTCATTTGAAGAAAAAAAGATTGTTAATTTATCATCGTTTTAGGTGGCTATATATAGAAAGCAAACGTTGAGTAATGTCTTCCAGTCATATTAAAGCTCGTCAAGAAAAATAGATTAATTATTATATTCTGACGACATGACTCTTATTGACAGTGTAATGTTGTAATTTATCTATTTATCAAGTGGTTTTGGTTTCGTTCGTTTGGAAATAAACTTCAGAAGAAGCTGATAGTTAAAGCTTACATTTACTTGTGAAAGAACTCGTACTCATATTGTGAAACTGTCGAAAAGAGAACATCTAGCATCTTTTTCTTTTTTGTGGTTGGATGTAATAATGATATTTGATCCATGTAAGATTGAGACAACTTGTTTCATACAGAAAGTAACGTTAAACAAAAATAAACCACTCCAAAAAAGGCATGAATAAAGATGTAGAGATCGAAATCGTACTCACCAATGTATTCTTTTTTTCTTGAAAAGTAATATAAAGCTAGCTTTTCTTCTTTATATACGAGTCATATACATTGCATAAGTATGCCCAATCATTACCACAGACAGAAAAGAACACAACAAACGTAACTTACTGGAAGAATCCTTGCACAACATTAAAACATGAGTCATGTGATTAACGGTCAGCAAAACTTCATACGGAATATAGGCGAACGCTAGAAAGGATTTCTTTCCTCTACATCTTGTGTTTGCGCAACGATTCCCTGTTTTATTTGAATATCTTCCATTTTCTATAATCATCGTTTCACTAGAGTCATTCCATGACTGATACTATGATAATCAAGTTTTTGAGACAATATTTTTGATGAATTGGAACTAATGGTTGGTTGATAGTTATTTTTATTGGTTGTCTTCAGGCATCAATCAATATTTGGAAATTCTTAATGTACGTTGAAGTTTTTGTTAGAACCACTTATTTACTCTCTATTATGTTCCCAAGAATATTGCCACGATTAAAAGGGACACCATCAATTCTTACCATGAAATCGATTCCCGAACATGAACACGAACCAACAAGGAATATTTTTCTTGTATGACAGTGAAAGAAAATACCGATGAAAAAAACATGATACGGTCGATAGAATGAATTACTAAGAGATTTTTTTCATAAATGAGCATATTAAAAATGAAGAATCACGAAGAATTCAAAAAATGAAACATTGGAAAACAAATAAAGAAATCCGATTCCATGAAACTGTCGATAATTTGCCAAAAGTATCAATCGATATTTTCCACGATATTTAAATGAAGAGCTCGATGCATATCAGTGTCAATATGTACATGACTTCTTTCTCCAAATCCACAAACGTATCAAGGAGCATCAAGTAAAATTGTCTCTGCTTATTACTGCGGCTGTATTAACCGACAACTATCTTAATTCTGATTGTTTCCACTCGTTACACTGTTAAAATATTCACTCTTTGCGGTTAATCGTGTGAGAATAACGAATCTTATCGAGACATCACTTAGTTAAAGTTAACGATGCCAAGTTTTACTTTAACACATGATATAGCAACGATTTAAAAGGTGTCTATAGCGTTCAGATGTGAACTGTCGACTCCATACAAGAAGCTAACCATGACAAAAGCTCAATCGGATTGGTTGTGAGGATGAAAATTTCATACACTGCAAATTTTCAAACAATTCCTTTTTGTAGAAAATCGAGTTTGAAAACATAACAATCTTTTGAAACTTCTGTTATTTGTCGAACAAAGAAAACTTTTAGAAAGTACTTGCTTTTCTTTCTTATCCCTTTCTGACCGGCTACGAGAAGAATGAGTGCAAAAAAATCTTCCCCATTATATTTAGACTTCAATCATTGCGTAGATATCGAAAATCTAGTATTCGATTCCGGGAAGATGGCGGGTCACAAAACCACTTGATGCTACCTTTGGGTCACATCCGGCCATAAAGGTAAAGACATGTAAAAAGATTTATCTTTTTTCTACCTAAAGGAGTTCGATGGTTTATACTTTTTCTTAATCGATACCATGAAACTAGAACAAAGATTATGTTGCTGCATCTTCCCTCAATACCTCAGCTGAGTTATCGATAGAATATCGTGAAGCATCACGGAATTATGCAAATTTTGCTGTTTTCTTGAGATAAGACTAAGAATTTAGAGAAGTTCTGGGAGTTTTTGAACTCGATTATATCTTACCATTCACAATCATTGCTGGATGCTTCGAAAACTCCCAGAGCATGTATAAATTCTAGATGTTATCTCAAGAAAACAGACAAAATTTTGCATAATTCCGTGACATTTCACAGTATTCTAACAATAACTAAGTTGAGGCACCGAGAGAATAGGTACAAACATAATCTTTGTATTAGATTCATGGTATGGATTAAGAAAAAGTATAAACCATCGAAGTCCTCTAGGTAGAAAAATATACATTTTTTTACATATCTGTACCGTTAGGTCCGGATGTGACCCAAAGGTAACATTCTTATTTTTTCTTAAATAATTCATTATTGAAACACTGTCATTAGTAGTAACAGAAACAGAGAATCTATCAAAAAAAGTTTTGCAGTTGGTACTTCGAATATCGACTTTTATTAGATGTTCGAAATAGTGATAGTTCTGGCTGTGGAGATTCTCCATGGCACTCAGCTCTCATGATGCTGCTTTGAGAAAGCAAAGTGCATTTATCTTGAATGAAATGTGAATAAATCGTGGCATTGGGATGCTCTTAATTATGATGATATCAGAACGATGTTCAACACCAGTTTGAAATAGTTTTTGATAAAACAATTTCAAAATGTATCCATTTGGTACCATCCGGCCAGAAAGGGTTATAATTAGAAGTAAAATTTGATGGTCTTGTAAAAAATTAATTAAAACTTGACTACAAATGTTGTATATTCAAGAAGGTAGAAATTTTAGGCATTTTTTACAGTATCCTTTTGTCTTCTTCATAACTTATTTACTATTCAACAGTGTAGGCCTTTTTCTTGTTGCTTGTCAATTGTAAAAGATAACAGCGATACGATTGCTATATTTTTCTTTCAGAATACAGTGCTTTTTTACTCGATTACGCTTCGAATACTTTAGATGGTGAAGGAATACTAACGATGAATTGGTTACGGCATTATTCTATTTCTCACCGGGAGTATTTTTTGAAGATCAAATGGAAGAAGTCTAGTTGAGACTGATGAAGCATTTTCTAAGATCTTAGGAATTGCTGTAAAACTTCAATTACACTGAATATACATTTGTTGATAGAATTGAATTCTGAAGCGCCGTTATTGATGTGCCGCTGCATTTGTTTTTTATTTGTTGTTGTTGTTATTCTCATGAACTATGCCGACTTATGTAATGCATGACAGCCAAAAAGAGTTGTGCAACATTGACCTTTACAAGTTTATTTTGAGCACGAGTGAGATCCATTATGATTGCCGAGTTTATTTATTTTCTTTTTTTGTGGGTCGAAAATTCTCCGGAAAGTAATTGTACATGGACGGGAAGTGCGGGTGTAGTTTAAACAAAACTCTTCAGTAACAATCATCATCATGCCTACATCCTTGATCAACATAGAGTTTCAAGACACTAGCGAGAAAAGTTCTGGTTTTGAAGAAATTGATACCAAGTGATTCTTTGATAAAAAGTTTTTGATCTGATGACTCATTTACGCTCATCCTTTACAAAGCTGTAATGATTGGGTGCGATAGTTTTCGATTCATTTGATATGAATACGTTAAAGCAAAAATTTAACACAAATACATCATCGCCATATAGTTCTAAAACGTAGAGATAGTGACTACTGCTACACACGTTCTAGAATAGATTGCATAAAATGATTAAGTGATCGGCTTTGACTCATATGAGAGGACGCCGTGAATGATTTCAGCTCAAGAAAGCTAAACTTATGAGCAACGCCAACTCCGAGAGTTGGAATAGTGTAGTCGTACACCTTAAAAAGGGTATTCTATGAAGTTCTTTGTTATTTTATTTTGCCGTTCTTTTAATGTACAAAGAAATTCTTACAGGCTCGCATCCGTATGTTTACATATTCTTCATACGGCTTATGTATGTATCAGAGATATTTTATTTAAAGAAACGTAATTAAATATGTTAATGAATTATCTTCACTTGACTGCGAAATGTTAATATTAACGAATAGATTTAAATTTAATTGAAAATTTATATTGATATTCAATACTTAACCTACATCGTCTCTCTACTAGAAAAGAACGAGCGAGTACTCGTAAGAAACAGAAATAGTCTCCGCGATGAAACAGGCTCCCGAATGTTTAATGTTCATAAATGGGATGCATTGTTTTCATTTGTTTATTTTTACACTAGTTACAGTGAAACGGAGAGCACAATGTAACTAGAAAGCAATATTATTGAGTAACGTTATTTTATGTATGAATGGAAGAAAAACAAATAGTGAGAAGAAAAGGGAAAACATGATTGATTTCATCTCTATTGATTTTTAAAACGGTGACAAGTTAGTGGGTCTTGAAGTAAACTTGGAGGAGATGATGGCATGGCATGCATTGGATGTTGATCGAGTCTCCAGGTAAGACGCATACAAGCTTTCCTCAACGAGTTGAATTCAAAGAAACACTATCGATAAAAGTAAGCTCTGATAAATTTAACCATCCATGCACGTACAAGAGTGACGATCTATCCATATGTAAAAATATATCTCGATAATAGTTTATTGCGAACTATTTCTCGACTGGCAGCTGGAAAAGTGAGAGAGATTGATTTTCCTGTTTTCATAAATAATAATATAATCTTTCTCACCTACTCAAATCCTTCATTAGAATCAGTGCAAAACAGTGTTACCCGCAAAATCAGACATTATTTCTCATAGCAAAAATGGGAGACCGTAATTTCGGCCCATGGAACTTTCGGCCAGCACTTTGGGCCCGGGCCGAAAGTCCGGAAATTTTTCGGACCGGATTGAACGGGCAGAAATTCCTGTAGGACTTTCGGCCCACCCTTATTATTGAACTAGTTGATCACACTAAACATACTTGGTAGTTTTAATTAATTATTGAACGGCGTACTGCTCGGCAGAACAACCCAGTGCACAGTAGGACAAAACAGTGTTTTGTGAGATAAATTAAAGTCATATCACTGCTGGAAAGTACTGATGAGCAATGGTGACTGTGACAATACCATTCTGCATCTATAGATGCAAAAATACTGCACGAGTTCCTTAGTCGATATGCTTCAGCTAGATTTGGTCACTATTCGATTAGTGGTTGGAATCCTAAATCTTCAATCTGCCGAGCAGTACGTCGTTCAATAATTAATTAAAACTACCAAGTATGTTTAGTGTGATCAACTAGTTCAATAATAAGGGTGGGCCGAAAGTCCTTTGAAAATTTCGGCCCAGTCCAAAAAATCACCGGACTTTCGGCCAGGGCCGAACGTGCGGGGCGAAAATTCCGTGGGCAGAAATTCCTGTAACCCGCAAAAATGATCAGTTAAGCCGTTGATAAAATTTTCTAATTCACGCGTTCGTTTGAATTCATTCTAAAAGTGATCAAATGATTGTTTGGTAACGAATATCCTAAAATAGAACAGCGCGTCATATCATCGATTTTCTGGTTCATATTAATTAGTATAAACCAGTAATAATGCTCTGAATGACTATTTTTGAGACATAGAAATAATCGTACAGTTTTCCAACGACAACAGAAAAATACTTTTTATAGTTATCTTCCCGCAAATCAATACATAGAAGCCATAATATACGTTTACTTAACTTCTTTTTAATGCCGGTGTTCATGTACAAAACTGGAAATCTTTGATACAGTTTTGAGTATCGAGGTCGAGAGTCGAGTACTGTACTATATACTTACTCATAATCTCTAACATATTCAAGAGAGACGAATCTGAGTACTCGAATATCATGCTTTTGCGATATCGTATATTTATCATTTTCTTGCGCATGATTATATGCGAATTTGTGCTCACTTTAATAATCAATCAAGCTCTTATTAGGCAACATACTGAGATACTTTCTGTTTGAAAATTACCTGTGAAAATTATTTCAAGTATCGTTCTTTGCCAGAATAATTATGTTAATGAAAAAACAAAGTCTCGTAGAGTCGCTGATTATTTAATGGAAAATCGGTTTCAACTTCTTGCCATCAAAACAAGATAAGAAGACTGCATTCGTTGATTTGCAAGGAGAACTGTTGTTGTTGGCTAATTTCACGAAGAGAAGAACACATACGTGAAAAACGTTCGAATCAGCCAAGTAAATCAAATTATCGTACGAGTGAGTCAGTGAGTGATAAAAATTCCAAATCGATCTTTCGATTTCAGGTTATTTTGACTGTCGAATAAAAGCGTAGCTCGATTTGATACATGGATCAATTGGGCCCATTACTGTCGATTCAAACAGGCATCATCACCGGTACTGTCCAATCAGACCATGTCTGTATTGAATCATTCTTGCTGATCTTTGTATTTTCACAGAGTTAGTCGATGAGATATACTCTATTAATAGCCATAGTGTCAACAACATAGAATCGTCCAGCGTCCACTCCATTCAATTGATATACTTAACATACAAAATGAATATCCAAAAGGAAAAAAGAAAATAGAACAATCAATAGTCATGTGTTCGACGTTTTTTCAGCTAAATAATACGATAGAGAGTATTGATCATTGATAGATCTTATTTAAGTACACTCTAAATTTCAGAACGAATTTGAAAACAAGTTGACGAAACCCTTCTACAAGATTTTGTGACTTAGTATTATTTTCAATCCATGGAAAGATAGACTATGAGTTCTAATGTTGAGGTCATTATTTGAATATTTTAGTTTTGAGAGAGATTTTTGATATATTTTACAATTGAGATTTACCTATACTATCTGCTTCTACTATCATCCCACAAAGTAGGAAACTTAACAAAGCTTCTACACTTGAAAGTTATTCATCAACTGCACTGCCTATATACGATCAGAATGTGAACGGTTCGTTTGTCATCGCTCACACGTTTTAATACTTGTGATCATGTCTTTTAGAAAGAAAAAGAATGATAGTATCATGCAACAATTGAAATTTATTGACTACAGACGAATATGTTTTTCATTAAGATTAGCTATCATCCATTACAAACGTGAGCATACGAACAAAACTGCAATCTTCAAAAAATAAATCAACAAATATATGACGATCACTATGGCATTACTGATGATAGCACTTCTACTTTCACAGATTTACTTTGCATCACCTTACACAAAAGTGCCTGGTAATTATGATCTGTATGGCACCAGAATTGCCATGAATGATGGTTTGATGGTCTTTGCTGATAATTTGAACACAGTTTGGAATATTGTACCAGTATTTCTGAACACTATGATGTATTGTGTGATCAATTATAATGTGACAACATGTGATTTTGTCTATAGTGTTGTCGTTCCAGTTTCTAATATAAGTTTATTCGTCTATAATTGCATCAATGTACAAGGACAAAATGTCGTTGGCTTTTTTCAGAACAACGGCACATGCTCGTTTCAATTAAGCAATGAGAAGATTATATCCAACTATTCGGCACAAGATAATTATCTTATTGATATCATTGGAGATACTACAGGCGTCTATGGATTTGCCGATGATTTCGTATTCTATTACGAACTTAAGTCACCATTTCAATTAACCGTATGGTCGAACACAATAGGAATTTCTCCGAGGGGACTAGATATTGGTGCCAATATAGACTATGCAGTTGTAGCCGGCTATTGTCAATCGTCACCGGAATTATCAGCCCTCTGTGGCTTCGTTGTATCATTGAACAGATCTTTGTCGTGTCCTATTAGCACAAGTACATTTTTTATGGTGAACGCCGATCAATTTCCTTACAATGATCCTCGTATTAATCAGCGTGTCACAAATAGTAATGATTATTCTTCACAAACAGTCATGTCCGTGAGTATTGCTTGGCGTACTCGACACGTATTAATTGGTGTTCAATCATTCAATATGGTTTTACTTTATTCTTTGGATGATCCTCTACATCCATTAGGAACTCGTGAACAAGGTAGTGGATTGATGGGTTTCGGTAAAAGTGTGGCATGGCTAGATGAACAAGGAGAAAAAGCAGTGATTCTAGCCAATACTTATACGTATTCGACTTATCAATGGGTCTCATCATTCGTGCATGTATACGATATAGCATCAGACGGATTTTCAGATAGTACGCAACCAATACATATCTATCCCAACAGTCAGCAAGCATTTTTTTCGTGGATAAGCCCACCATTGCTTCATTTGGCTTGTTCGTCGCATGGTAACTTAGTCGTTTACGATTATTTGGGTGGTCCAGGTATTATTTACTCGGCACCAGCAGGCTATTATCCGAATACTCAATCAAGTTATTTCACATCCAATACTGTTCCTTGCTTTGGTGGTACCTATCGAAACTACACTGGAATAGAACTCTGTATTCCATGCTCCAATAGTACATACACATATTCAAGTAACTGCTTGCCTTGCACTTCACCAGATTCGTTTTGTCCGTATGGTGCGGTGAATGAAGTCTCCTATTCGGCATTCGAATCAGTTGAACAAGACCAGGATTATCCTGAAACACCGGAAAATACCGTGTTTGATGATCTATTGATGCAAAACATGTTCAGTTTTAATCCACAGTCCGTTCATTGTTTTCTCGTCTCTCCTATAAGCTGGGTACTTCTGGTCATGGGACTTGGAGTCATTGTCACTATCGTCATGGTTGTTCATGAAGTCTTCTTTCCCGGTAGACGCATCATGCGCGAAGATGCCAAGCGAGTTTTAAGAAAATTGGATCTAATCGGCGAAGGAGAAGTACGTCATTTATTGTCTATGCAAATAATCTATAGTGCTGTAGAAATTTAGAAGTATGTAGCATAAAATCGATGAAGGCTGGTCTGATGCGTTCCGTTTCTGGTTTAGAATGTGATCACTGTAGAAGAATCAAATATGCTCGGAAAGTGTTTGAAAGTCCGACCAATTGAAATTGAGACAGTAGAAAAATGGTTGATTGAGCTACAGAATACAAAATAAAGTCGAAGAAACCATATTGAGATGATGACACAATCAATTCTATAATTTTCAGTCCAATTTCATTTACTAATCCCTGAATTTTTACTCATCATTCCTTACTTATCCAAAAATTGATGGATTTCATTTCATCGGAATCAATGATTTCTCAATTGTCCTAGACTAAAATTCCTGTTCATAGTAGAATATCCATGTTATTCTTGATGTTCACTCGATGCTGTTCAGGAGCTTTCGAGTTTTATCACTTTTAAAAACTGTGAACTTTGTTAAGCACTAAAAGAGTCACGAAAACAGTTCGTGTACATTTTGGAAACTTATTTAAAAGAATTGAACGTATTTAAAAATCATTAAGGGGATGAGAAAAGAAAAGAAATCCGAAAGAGGTATTCGAAAATGGGTTTTCAATTTTCTAGAAGATGAAATTTTGCCAGTTCAAGCTGTAAAATCTTACGGAAAATGATTTGATCTATGAATAAAACATAAATAATCTCCAACTTCGTCATAAAAAAAGACTAAATTCTATTATGTACAGTATCTTAAAAAACTATATTTTCGTCATAATCACTATTGATTGGATGACCTCATACAAAGACAACAACCAAACGTTCAATTCAATGATTTTTTCTGATTGATATTCCATTAATACAGAAAAGGTCTTAATCAGATTTCAATCAGTTAAAACTGATTAAAAAGCGAATAATCTATTCTAGTTAAATGTATCGGCATCTTGGTTTATACGAGAGACTAAAAGTATGGTGGTTGCGTATGAAATTGTATCAGAGATGGAATAAGTACTATAATTATCATTAATTTTCTATATGATGGGCCAGAAAATGCCCAATCCCAAATTAGACTTTTAAAACAAAAACTGGAGAAAAATTCATTTTATAAGCATATAAAATGAAACCAATGAACGATGACACAATCTATGTAAATAAACGAAAATTTCAAGAAATTCGGATTCAAATTGCACTATTTTAGTCGATTATTATTCTGAGAAAAATCTATGAAAATCAGACTGGTTGTTACTATTATGTTACTCTGGACAGACCCATATCATTTTCTCGTATTTGACTCGACAATGCGTAATAAAATTTATCTCTCAATACTGGGTAATATAGTGTTTTAAACAGTATCCAACCGACTGTTTTCTATCTTCTGTTGTATTCTCTCTTAAGAAATTGTTTGCGTATGATCGCAAAAGACGATGGATTTTATTTGACAAGCAAGAATTCAAGTGACTTATTTTCGTAAGAAATACGATACAACCGGGATTGGGATGTTTCGATGATTGTGTCTTCCTGAACATTTAAGATTCTGTTTCAAATGACTGGGTTACAGGAATTTCAGCCCAGGGAATTTTCGGCCTGCACGTTCGGCCCAGGACGAAAATCCGGTGATTTTCCGGGGCTGGTTCGAAATTTTCAAAGGACTTTTGACCTACCCCTATGATTGAACTGGTTGATCTCACTAAAGATACGAGGTATATTCAGATTTCCAAAAAAGGAAATTATGGAAGTTTCTGCAATATCCAAGAACACGTAAACTCACAGAAAACTGTTTTCAAAACTTTGGGAAATTTCAGAAATGACTGAACTTTCCGAAAATGGAAGTTATGGAAATTTCAGAAATTGCCGCATTTTTCGAAGTAACGAAGGTTTTGAAGGTATCATTTCCAAAATTTCCGAAGTTTCCGTAATTTCCTTTTTCGGAAGTCAGAACAATGCTGAAAGATACTTGGTATTTTTAATTAATTATTGGATGGCGTAGCGTTCGGCAGAATGGCGTCGTGCTCGGTAGAACGGCGTACTGTTCACCAGAATGATTGACTAAAGAGCAATCTGCTTCAGTCAGTGTTACCGTTATTATTGTTATGATCGTTTTGTATAGTATCGATTCTGTTTAAGAAGTTCAATTGTGAAAAATTAACACAGTCACAAAAAGAGTCATTAATCGATCTTTTTCCTTCAGTTAAATTTAAGTATATATAATTTTTATTTGTAGAGGCTGGGAATGAAGAATACTGAAAATCACACTAAAAAGTGAGGAACAGGAGAAATTAATTCATCAAATATTTTGAAATCTACTGTAGCCACACTAATATGCGAAAAATATGCTGTTACTGAGAGATATGTATCTGAGAATATCACTCTAAAATGAGAAGACAGTTCGATAGAATGGTTTTAATAGTTTCAGAGGGTACAACTATATATTTATAATCGTTTATCTCTTATATTAGGGGTTTTTAATTGTTGTTTTAGGATTCCAGCCACTAATCGAGTAGTGACCGAATCTAGCTTAAGCGTATAGATTAAGGAACTCATGCAGTATTTTTGCATCTATGGATGTAGAATGGTATTGTCACAGTTACCATTGCTCATTAGTACTTTCCAGCAGGGATAAGACTTAAATTTAACTCGCAAAACACTGTTTTGTCTTGCTATCCACTAAGCCGTTCTGCCTAGCACTACGTCATCCATCAATTAATTAAAAATACCAAGTATCTCTAGTGAGATCAACCAGTTCAATCATAAGGGTGGACCAAAAGTGTAAAGGAATTTAGGCCCGTTCAATCCAGTCCAAAAAATTCAGGACTGGATAGAACTAGCACAAAGTGCCGGCTGAAAGTCCCGTGGGTCGAAATTTCGGTCTCCCAAATGACTCACGATTTCGTAGCATAGATCCAAATGTCAGCTCTCTTTCTCATTAAAGTTTATGAAGATGTGAGGAATATTGCACTAGAGTACATATAGCGCCATGTAAGCAGCTATTTACTTCAAAATGAATTACCACTGGTTCTTGAAATCATTTGGTTAAGAGTGGGATTTCCTTGTTTACCACTTTAATCCAAGGGGTGTAAGCTTCAATACTCGAATATCACTCCCCATAAGTTATTAAGATTATTTCCTATGAAAATACGAACATACTATCACAGCTACATCCCTTATCATGATTGTTTACGTTAAAATTTGAGTTTAAAATGAATCAATTTGACCATTGTATTATATGTCGTACGTGCGGTACGCTTCACTTACAGGCAACAATGTTTCAATAGATACAGATTTACAAAGAAATAATGTCGTTCTGCCTATTTTCTTTTGGAAGATCAGCATGAAGATTGACGATGTTCACTTCAGTAAATTATATTCGTTGTAAAGCGTTGATCTTGCTGAGAGATTTTTCACGAATCATATCGTTACGTTTTCAAACAGGAAATTTTTGAAAATTGTTACAAAATATTTTCGGATGTTAGAGATACTCTCACATTAGTTTGAAGACTATCTCATTAATACTGATGAAATAAGAAATGTTTCAATGTAGAATATTGGTTGTTCGATAGGGAATAACTTATACAGGAGTAGTTATTCTTCGGTAATAGCTCAAGGAATTGTGCATACTTGTTGTGATACGAACGAAGTAAGCTCAAAATGATTCAGTACTCGGATATTTTGTGCGATGAAGCTAATCGAACTAAGATTTGATCAGTGATATACAGTTTTTTATTTGATCAAGAGCAACGAATTTCATTAGAAACGACGTAACACATTATCAAGGTCCTATCCTTGGCTATGTGTGATCAGGCTAGTGAGAGTCATACAAACTTCTACTGCAATCAGTTACTAATTTTTCAACTTTGCCATCATATTTTTACTTATAAAACATGGGGAGTGTATTGGTTACAATTTATAGCTATCGAAGATAAACTGTCGAACAACAACAAACTGAGAAAAACTAAAAAGAATAATAATAATTTTTGTTTTAAACTAAACCAAATAGGTTTTGATGATAATTGTATCGGAATAGGTGAAAAAGAGTAACTTCAGAAACTATGAGATAATAAAGATAAAGCTATGTAATATCTATCAGAGACCAAGTATGAATCGCAGTTGAACCAACGAACGACAATAAAGATTTGTTATCTGTTACTTATGATCAGATATTCGTGTAAAACACATGTTTCATACTGAAAATTGTCACTTGATAGAGTATTTCTAGGTGGAATAGTGTCACAAACGCAGGGATATACGAGTTTCTTCGTAAAATGAAGTACTATGGTTAAAAAATTAAAGAATATTCACTCCCATAATAGTCTATTAGAACTAACATGCTTATACCTTTCAATGGTCCATAAATTCATAAAGTGTGGTTACAATGATTCTGCTCAAAGTTTTTCGATAATTGTAACTACCGGAAATTCCTTTTTATATACTTACAAAAAATATATGAATTTAGGTTTTGAGGCATACTTTTATAGGTAGAAGCAAAAAAGGAAGTTTTTGTTGGAACTTTCTCATACGGTAAAGAATCACGAAAAGATGAAATACTACTATGCAATCAGTCAGATTTTTCAATATTCAGCAGATCATGTCAGTGCCGTAAACTTGTAGAACCGCCATAACTCTATACGTCGTTGCAGCATGCACATTAAGTTTCATAAGAAAGAAAAATTTTGTCTCAGTTGCTAATCTTATTTAATCTTTTAGCTCTGGTTTGGTGGCCTTGCATCATCAGCAGTCATTATTATTGCCGTATCGGCCTACAGCTTTTCCAATCAATACGTTCATCAATACCCAATTGAACAGGTTACTAGTGACAGTTCATTTGCATGTGACGTCACATTACGTAATGCAAAATTTAGTACCACAATACAAATGGCATCGAATTCACTTAATTCTACTAAAAGAAATCAAATCATTTTCAATATGCTTAATTCGCAATCGTTTACATTGAACATTGATCTTGTTCAAACAGCATTCACTTGTAATGATTCATTGATTGTACAGAGTCTTGTTGGCTCTAAACTGACGCCGTTGTCAATCTCGGCGTGTCGTGCAAGTAATAATGGCAGCATTTTATCATTAGCCATTGCTCTTCCAACACAAGCAGCCAATATTCAACTCACATTACCAGGATCAAGAACTATTGGTGCCATTCGTATCGGATTAAGTGGACCTTCGGCGCTCAGTACTGATAAAAGGTGAGAGAAATATATCAAGGAAACTAGATTAGAACATTCATTTCAACGATTCTTTTATTATTCTGACTAGGTCTACGCTCTTACAACTCAATTTTGCATCGACCTTTGTTCCTACTTCATCCGATCAAGTTCTTGCTCGATCTACGTTCTTCTCTATTGAAGTAACTTCAATTGTTAATCGAACGGATCCATTGAATAGTGACGATTCACCGACGTTCAGTGGCATTTGGTCATCTTCATTTGATGCAAGCACAGACGAATTGTTTACTGGTGAAAATCGATATACTTTCTTTCGGCGAACACAAACCAATATCAGCATTACAATTCAAAAGTCAAGTTTCTATGTGAGCAATAAACAAGAGCCGATTGCTCGCCAAACTGAAATTATCTTTCACAATCTACTCTTTACCATTGTTGTCTTGGAGATCTTTGGTTTAGTATTTCTCATCATCAAAATATTGTTTATTCCTCTATATCATAACATCAGCAGCCGTCTACAAAGTCGGTTACCGGTAAAACCACTGGATACGAGCCAAGACCATTTGCCCGCGATGATTGATAACAACATCCATGGTACTGTAATCATAAAGGCAATGCCGCCTATAAACGTTCGTCCTCGACCGTCGTCTACTAATGCGATTACTCCCGTCACAAAAGATTAACAGCAACAAATATGAAAGAAACAAATTCCAGATTTCAATTTATTGGACATATTTAAACTTACATTCGTTTTCCTCATTTCTTTTGCTTTTGTGTCCTGCATAGTCTGCTTAAAAATCATTGAATGTTTCTTGAATTGTGTTGACATTCTTCGTTTGAATAACACAGTTTCCCCTATGTTCTTTACTTATTAATACAATCATTTAATACTTTACGAAGACAATCTATCCAGGAGAGTTCGAAATTCATCGAATTAGTAGCCTTGCTGTGAGCAGTTACTTTTGAGGGTGTGTATATGGGTGTAGAAGACCAAGTCCACCTGTCTTTGTATTGAATTAGACTCGAATACTAGTGTATATGAGCATAACACCATTTGTTGTAATTTTAAATGGTTTTCTGAAAACAACACCTTTAACATTACTATAAAAAATTGTGATCAAGGATCTCATACGAAAGGAAAAATAGAATAAAACTTTTGAAAACCACAAAACATGTTTCGAAAATATTTCCCTTTCAGATTTAAATAACCTTCAACTATTACTAGTTTTCTTTTGAATTTGTACACAGCAGATGAAACAATTAAGAAGCTATTAATTTCACTAGTAAATTTTTAAAATTAATTCTTCGCTGATGACGAGTAATGTTCTTCTTAGAGTTCATGTGACATGGAACAAAATGGTTTCAGAATAATGAAACACATCTTCTGCTACTATTCACCGTTCACTGTTGAATTCATTTAGTTGAAATTTTCAGACTAGTTGAAAATTCGGTCTACTCCTCTATTCTTCTCTGTTCACGTAGAAGTACGAAATAATTAATCTCGGATAAAATCTAGATATTATTTGATGACGCATTAGCATGTTCTTATCTTTAAGAAACGTAATTCAAATAGCATCTACTGGTATATTCGCCATAGATAGACCAAACAGAGTAGCTGTTGTCACAAAACCCAAATTAGGTAAAAAAAAGTATATGTGGCGTTATCTTTTTATCTTCAGTTTGATTTACTTTGCGTTCTTAACTATTATTCTACTGAGTTATCAGGCAAACATCATTTTAAAAAAATATAAAACAACAATAGTAGAGCTGAAGAAAAAGAGAACAACTTTGTATTGTATTACACTTTCCAGAAATTATTGAAATTTGAAGGTGAGGTTTTGACTATGAAATAAAATTATTTTTATATCTATAAACAAAGAAAGACAAAGGGATTACTAGAATTTATGATAGGTGATGAGTATTTCATGTTTGAACTATTAACACAAGATCAGAAACCGAATGAAACTTAAATATTATCTCTAGATTGAAATATGATGAAAATTTGTTTTCATATATCGATATCCATTTTTCTTCTATTATCCATCAATTCTATTGAAACGAAAAAAAATGATCCTGGACAATTTCTAGTAAGTCAAGAGCAAATCAAATCATTAAATATCAATTAATATTGATATTGATATTTTAGATTGGTGCTGGTATTTATGATATCACTGGACAAGTTGCAGAAAGTAAATGACCTCATTTTATTTTCATAATAATGAATATATACCTAATTTTCATTTTTGTTTATCTTAGTTGGCTTTATGGGTTATGCTGTTCCACAACAACGAGGTCATGGTTTATTACAACGAATGCGTTCACGTGCATTTATAGTAGGTGATGTTAATCGAGAAGAAAATCGTGTTGTTTATGTATCAGTCGATAATGGTATGGCATTTCAAATCGTTAAAACAGAAGTTATTGATCGTTTAAATAAAACATATGGACCGAATCTATATACAGATAAGAATGTTTTAATATCTGGTACACATACACATTCAACACCAGGTGGCACAGGTGGTACTGCTCTAGTTGATATAACAACGTTGGGTTTTGTTAAAGAAAATTGGGAAGCATGTGTCGATGGGATTGTTCAATCGATAAATCGTGCTCATAAAAATCTTCAACTTGGACGAATTAAGATGAATATTGGACAAGTGGATAATGCTAATATAAATCGTTCTCCAGCATCGTATATGAATAATGTTGATCGAGGTGAATATACGGATAATACAGATCATGAAATGACAGTTCTACGCTTTGAATCTATCGATGGAAAACAAGAAATCGGTATGATGAATTTCTATCCGGTTCATGCTGTTAGTTTAAATAATACAAATTTATTGGTTGCTGGAGATAATAAAGGTTATGCTTCGTATTTATTTGAACAATTAAAAAATCCACCTGGAACATTACCCGGTCAAGGAGCATTTGTTGCTGCTTTTGGACAAAGTAATGAAGGTGATGTTAGTCCTAATTTAATGGGTCCGAAATGTATTGATACGGGTCTACCATGTGAATTTTATACATCAACATGTAATGGAAGAACAGAGAAATGTATTGCATTTGGACCAGGAAAAACGATGTATGAATCAAATGTGATCATTGGAACAAGACAATTTGAAACAGCCAGAGATTTATATGAGAAAGCTCAAGTGTTCATCGGTGGCAATAGTATTGTCAATTTTCGACATACTTATGTTGACATGCAAGTAAGAAAAAAAGAATAAAGTCTTCATTTTAACTTCGATAGTTGTAAAGTAGAAGTCATTTTTTTTCTCTACGTTAGACAATCAATGTTAGTAGTCGTTTTACATCGACTGGTCGTAATGAAAGTACATGTCAAGCTGCGCTTGGTTATTCATTTGCTGCTGGTACAACAGATGGACCAGGAGATTTTGATTTCACACAATCATCGAATTCAACAAATATCTTTTGGCGATTTGTTTCCGCATTTTTAGCGAAGCCAACCAAAGAACAAATTAAATGTCAAGCACCAAAACCTATTTTACTTGATGTTGGTCTCATTAAACCCATCGAATGGGTTCCTTTTGTTTTACCTCATCAAATTTTTCAAATCGGCCAATTATTCATTGTAGCAGTTCCAGGAGAATTTTCAACGATGAGTGGAAGGCGATTGAAATTAACTATCAAACAAGCTCTACAAGATGCGGTAAGTAGCATGAATTTTGGTTTTTACAGAAAAGAAAATTGTCATTAACATATTTGTGAGAAACTATTATTTACAATGGAAGACATTACACTGAGCAAAGGTTATTTCGTAAATTTTTTAGAATATTGTACTGATGTTTTTTTTTGTGAGTCATATTGTACACTTATTGTGATAGTGAAAATCTTGCAATAAGGGAAAATACTTTTTTCAGCATTTAAAAAAATATATGCGTATCGAAGATTGACTCACATGATTTCATGTCTCAACTAAGTCCGTTGAAATAAATATCAACACGAACACAATGATGATTGATATTTTCGTTTTCTTCCTCGATTAGTCGATAGAGATTTTGTTTAAATTCGAGAAATCGAATAGTAAATAGTGATGAAGTTTTCGTTTTTGGCATTTCACTTTCGAAATCAGACACGGAATAATTATGATCATAGAATTGTTTTCGAAGGGTGGTAGGATCTGTTTTTCTGAAAAATAACTAGTCGATTGAGTCAATTTTTGTTTTCGATTAATATTTTATCAATCTAATTAAAGGGAACGTGGACAGCGGATAGTCATGTTGTGATAGCCGGTCTTGCAAATAGTTATTCACATTATATTACAACTTATGAAGAATATCAACAACAAAGATATGAAGGAGCATCAACTTTATATGGGCCACATACATTGGCTGCTTATCAACAAACATTTTATGATTTATCAATGAAACTAGCTCGAAATCAATCTGTGCCAAGTGGTCCACAACCATTTGATATGAGAGGAAAAACATTCTCATTTGTTCTACCTCCAATATGGGATGGTATGTTTTCTTATTCATATATTTAATGAGAAGAAAAATATTATTCGCTTTCGAGTTTTCTTGTTCAATATAATTATGTATGTTTTTTCATAGGTCTTCCTATTGATAAGAATTTCGGTGATGTTATAACTGATGTTAATTCATCGTACAAGCCTGGTGATACAGTTCGTTGCACATGGTGGGGAGCCAATCCGAGAAATGACCTTTTTACAGAAAAATCATTTTTATATGTTGATCGATTCATCAATCAAACATGGGTAACCAAATTAACAGACGATGATTTAGAAACTCGTTTCTTATGGAAACGACAATTTATCGATAATAGTATTATAACTGTCGAATGGGACATACCGACAACACAAGAAACTGGACAAGATCTTTATCGTTTACGTCATGAAGGTATTAAACATAATGGTGCTGGTCGTCGACAGTACTATGCTCAATCTAAAAACTTTACGATTACCAGCTAAAATTGTTTTCTGTCAACTTTGCTTGAAAAAGAAAATTGTGTTTTTCACTCATTCTATTTCTTGTTTAGAATCGACTGCAAAAATGAATGCGCATTTTCTGAGAATATTTCAAATTGAATTTTTGGCACGAGAATATCAGATGGAAATTAACATAACCCATGATGACAAATACGATATTGGGTTCTTGATATTATGAGTTCACATTCGTTGAACATAATTCGAATGATGTATAGATAGTTGAAACATGGTCTTTGATACACGTTAAGATTGACAGAGAAAGATGAGTGAAAATTTTAGCATTAATCTTATCCGTTACCGGTATCATTGAGTAAAAGTAAAGTTGAGTCTTTCACTTACTTTGAACGACTAAAATTCAATCATATCATCAACATCTTCAGAGAAAGGCTCGTTTTATTTTCGCAAATAATAATTTTCCGAACGATTCATTCACTTGATTGCTACCTATAGAATTTTGAATCGATAACATGATGTCTTCATTTCCATGCCAGATCAATGGTGTCGAAAACAATGCTAGAAAAAAAGACCAGATAGATCTTCTAATATTTTGCCTGTCAGACAAAAACTGGATTTAATTATGCTTCATAAATCAGAGCAGGACTAGGCTAAAAATTATTCTTTCAATTTAAGATACATATTTTATGTTCAAACTTCCCAAAGTGTAACTTTTTGCATCTCTACGCGATGTTTCCCTTATAATTGATCAATAGAAACTTGTGCAAAGATTTCAGAAATTCTCCCTGGCGTATTTTATGAATATACATCATCATTTATGCGATAGGAAAAGAAAGGACTCTATCGACTGATCTATGGGAAACAACTACGAAATTTTCTATGAAACATAATCTTAACATATATAATACTGATGTGTTACAGGACTCGGTACACTACTAATGTCTTCTATCATTCTATTTCAAGTAAAGGAATATGCTTGTAGACGTAGTAGAATATTGATGACATAAGGAGTATGTATACTTTGTCGTTAAAAGTTTTTCTTCGTTTCCTTGTGTTCGTTTTGTATGAATATTTATTTTTCCTTGCTATCCAACACAGTTAGTCACACATTGTGAATAAGAATTAATTAACAGAGTAAAAGTAATTCCCATTTAATGACGCAACATATATTTTTTATCTAACTAATAAAAACAGAGCATTTATTTGAATTACTTTTTCTTGTTTATTCATTTCTAGAAAGTAATATTTATAATGTGTATATGTGTAAAGTTGATTTATTACAACCGATTTTCGCATGAATATGATCGGACTCAATTCATTTCTTGATTTGTCGTAATTTTTGATTGATCGAATCATAATGAATGTCATGTTGATTCATTTTGCATGCGTCAGATTTTTTAAATCATTAAGCTTATGACTACAACAAAGCTTCTAGAAAAAACAAACTCCAACACGTTTTGGAATACTAATCAAGTTTCGTGAAATAATTCTATAATTTTTTTTACGAGATCAAAAGATGATGATAAAATGCAAAGTGGCAGGTTTCTATTTATAAGTATAATAATACTGAAGCGGAGATTTTATCACTGAATAAAATTATGAAATATAAAACAAAGATTCTCATTGAAATTTTCGATTCATAAAACCGACAAGTTTGAAGCAAACAAGTTAGTTACTAAATTCAAAGACATTGAACACATGCTGCGCATAGTTATTATTTATAATTAAAGACATTGACGATATCTATGGAAATATTCTATCTGTTAAGAATGTATTCGTTTTTTTTTCTTATATGGCGCTTCTGAAAAATTCAAGAATAATAATAATAGGACCAAACCTTGTAATATTTATTATTAAAATGAAGAGAAATTTGATGGATAATAATATTTTTGTTAGCTTTAATGCTAATGCAGCAGAGAATATTTTACCCGACAATAATAATCCATGAATGTGAAAGTTAAATATCTACATATATAATGTTCAGTGTGTGTATCTGTGCCGAATCCATGTTTAAAGATCCTAGAATTTTATAGCACTTTCCAGATTTATGTGGCGCTAACTAGAGGTTTCTAAAATTTTCTGGAACTCTGGAAGGTAAAGGTTAGAGATTAACGTTGAAACGAAAGTCTGCTGTCCCTAGAAATATGTAGACTATTCCAGAATGTTACAAAGTCATCTATATAGGATTTTTTATAATCTCTTATAATGATCTGGGGCTACTAAAACTTTCTAGAACTTGCAGTAACCCTGCGCTATGAATGTTTGAGACTGTTCTTGAAAGTTCTAGGATGGTTTACGAGGATATAAATTTACAAACGTATAAGTCTATAAGATCAAGATTAAAGCACACATGTGAAAATTTACAGGAAAACTAATGAGATAGTACACACGGGATCTCGCTAGTTTCAAAATGTTGATTCAAGCAAATTACATGACTCGATGTGATTAATTACTTGCCATATTAAGCAATATACAAGTAGGCATGCGCCGAAGTAAAAACAAATTCAATAAAAAGATTACACCGACTTAGTTTTCCGTAGGAAGTAACTCACATGAAAGTTATTCATGGATAGGATTAAAATCGAAAGTCTTAATTCGTATCTTATTCAAATAATTGTTTTCTGTAATATGAGGAAAATTTTCATCATGCATTAGTATTAATTTGATCTTGAATAAAGAAAAAAAAATAATTAATAAACTTAAGATACAACATAGTATCAGACAGATTTTTTATTAGATACTGTTCAAGTAACTAACACAATAATTTCTTAAGACTGTTAAAAAATAATGTTTGTTTTGTTTTTCAGCGTAAAACAATGAAGTTTTCAATATCTAATATGTATACAAATAGATGGTGATTCATCGAATTGAAATAGTTATCCCTCATGATGAATTTGAAACATTAGATTAAAAACGTTATTTTAGGATGTATGTTCTCGTTCAATCTGTCGGTCGATCTATGTACAACATGCTCAAAATCATTTTATTCTTTTTCTTGTAAAAAATAAAATATTCCTTTTTTTTATGCTTTTGTTTTCGGCTGAAGAAGAATCTAGTATAATTCGAACCATTATTAAATTTAATTGATAGGCAAGAAGAAACAAAGACAATAGTGAATGTCAGTGAGTTATTTACTGACTGTGATAAATGAAGAGAATTTGTTTTTCTTGAGTGATAATTAATTATTGAATAGTTTTATACTATAGAACAATAGTCTACTATCTTGTTGTCTTTTATTTGACCAGTGCTTGTTTATAGTCTAGTTATTATATTATCTTGATCGAAATTAAGACAGTGCAAATATGTGATTTGACATCTTTCCAATACATTCATAAATAATTATCTACAGAAAGCAAAGCAAAATATGTATGACCTAAATAAACATGTTGTCATTATAACATGGAGATATCCATAGTAAAAGAACTAGTATGTTTTTATACAGGCGTCATTCTATCGGGTATATTTTTCCTATTATTCATTAAAGTAAAAGCATTCATTAATATGTAAAGACTGAATCATAATGACATAGAAGCAAAGTAATTATGTATTTTTCATCTATACTTCAAAAATATTAAAGATCATGTATGAATGCTAAACAGCCCATTTACTATTTGTATTGATTCACAAGAAGAAACACAATTTATTGTGATGTTTTTGACGATTTAATAGAACATTTGTTGTGCGTCTATGTAATAGGAAAAAAATCTCTAATACACTGTCGTCGTTGTCGACATGTTGTCCAATTCCTTCAAACCACAGAGGCCGTATGTGACACACTGTGTAAAGAACGACAAAACAAAAAAGAACGTTGGATTTTTCTTCGACAATAGAAGACAGAGAGCAACACGACAACCACATAGTACGATAGCTGCTTGCGTTATTGGTTGTTCGTTATTATGTTCTCTTTCGTACGATGATTCATACAAAAGCTAGGGAGAATATTTATTTGTGTGCCCTTACTTTTACTCACTCTCTCATTTCTCTCCCTGAAAGTGTCCGACTGCTTGTTTCTTTTCTATGTACTTGCTCAAGCAATAAGTAAGACGCATGTATATATATATGGATGCATATCTGTGCATAGTAGATTTTCTACATTACAATTAATTGAGTTTTTTACCTATTAAAAGAAGCAAGTTTATAGGAGTATGCATTTAAATGCCATATTATTTTATATTTTAGAATTTTATCTCATAGTAAAACATGTCTCACACTTTGCAACGTCAAGCATCTTTACTAACACCTGATATCGATGAAAATCTATATTCCAGACAAATGTAAACTATTATTATTATTATTTGATTTTCATTGTAATCAACGTACATGAGAGTAATTTAATCTATTTCTTATTTAGCTATGTTATGGGTAAAGAAGCTATGAATCGATTAGCTCATGCTCATGTTCTTATATCGGGCATGCGTGGTCTTGGTGTTGAAATCGCTAAAAATATCATATTGGGTGGTGCTCGTACAGTCATTATTCATGATTCTGATAAAGTTCAATATGAAGATCTTTCATCACAAGTATAAACATCAAATAAAACTATTTCTTAATTAAATTCAATATATTTTTAGTACTATTTTTCTGAATCTGATATTGGTAAAAATCGTGCTAAAGTGGCTGTTGAAAAATTATCCGAATTAAACAGTTATGTTCATGTTCAATGTTCAACAGAAAATATTGACGAAGCATTTTTGAAAGCAAATAAAATTAATGTAAATTCTCGTTTCTTTTTGTTTAATGCCATAGAAGTTAGCATATTTAATCGTACACATTTCTAGGTTTATGTTTTAACCAACGCAAAACTCGATAAACAAATTAAAGTTGGTCATGAATGTCATAAAAATGATATTAAATTAATTATTGCCGATACTAAAGGTTTATTTGGGTAAATGAAAATAGAAATTATCTTCGCATCAATGAATATAAATTGCTTCTATTTTGTTTTTCCAGGCAAATTTTTTGTGATTTCGGTGAAAACTTTGAAGTACTTGATACAAATGGAGAAAATCCCACAACGCAAATAGTTACGGAAATTAGTCGGGTTGGTATTTCACGCTCTAATTATAAACATATTATTTCTAAAGTTTTGATTTTAGGATGACGTTGGCGTTGTTTTTCTATCAACAGATTCACGACATGGATTTGAAGATGATACCTATGTGACATTTCATGGTGTCAAAGGAATGACACAAATTAATGACCGTGAATTTAAAATTTCTGTACCAAGTAAACTAACGCAATAGTCTATTCGATTAAATGGCTTTGATTTATTTTTGATAAGGTCCATTTACAATAGCGATTGGAGATACAACTACTTTTGATGAATATGAAGGTGGTGGAGTTGTCACTGAAGTTAAAAAATCAGAAATTATCAAATTCGTAAGTTGATCGAAGATTTATACGAACAAGAAATTCATATATTTCTTAAAATACATCAGAAAGATCAAATCAATCTAGACTATTGAAATCATCGTAGACATGTCTCACAATGATTCGTAAAAATGAATTCTTTTGTTTTATTATCATTTAGAAATCATATGCCGAATCATTAGAACAACCAGATTTATTACTCTGTGATTTTGCTAAAATGTCAATGCCGTCGAATCTTCATTTAGCATTTCAAGGATTATTTGAATTCGAACAAAAATATCATGCTCTTCCGAAACCATGGGATCACGTAAGTGTCAGCATATTCTCTGCACGTTCCATATTTTTATACTATGTAAAATACATATTCTAGGATGATGCCGAGAAATTGTATGAAATAGTTGAAAAATTAAACACTAAAAATCCGGAAAAACCATTGACAGATGAATTGAATAAGAATTGGATAAAATTATTTGCCTATATTTGTACTGGTGATTTATGTCCCATGCAAGCAGTTATTGGTGGTATTGCTGCACAAGAAGTGATGAAGGTACAAATCTTATTAACAAAAATGAAAATTCCATATTATACATGTTTTCTTTCTAGGCTGTGACAGGAAAATTCACGCCAATAAAACAATTTCTCTATTTTGATGCCATAGAATGTTTACCAGAAAAAATATTTGATTCAACAGATGTTATTGAAAAACCGAGATTACCCGAAGTAAAAACACGCTATTATTCGCAAGAAATTGTTTTTGGTGTAGATTTTCAAGAAAAAATTTGTAAATCGAATTATTTTGTGGTAAGCAATGTTTCTTTGCTTTTTATTTTCATTATAAAATAAAAACAAACAAGATATTAATTATACAATTATTTGATAAACAAGGTCGGCGCTGGTGCAATTGGTTGTGAAATGTTAAAAAATTTCGTTATGATGGGTATAGGGTGTCATCCTGATGGATCGATTTTCGTTACCGATATGGATTCCATCGAAAAATCGAATCTCAATCGACAATTTCTATTTCGTTCATGGAATATTGGCGTAAGATTTTTTTTTTTCAATTATAAAATTAAGAAAAATTCATGTTGCAAAAGCAAAAAATTCTGTTTTCCTTATACTAGCAAATGAAATCGAAAATTGCAGCAGATACAGTAAAAAAAATGAATCCAATGGTGAATATTCATGCATTCATTGACGGTGTCCTAGAGCAAACAGAACATATTTATGATGACAAATTCTTTGAAAAACTTACTGGTGTTGTTAATGCACTGGATAATGTTAAAGCTCGTAAGTTATATTGAAGACTTGACAAAATGTATCTGAGTTTGAGAAGCTAAATTATTAGTCTACGTTATACATTTACTTGAATTACTGGCTGTCAAACAAATATTGAGGATTATGTTTTCATTGTTTAGCATTAATAATAAGAGTCAATCGAACACTAGTTTTCTTTTTAAATATCCATTAGTGTTCACATATTGATATAGTAACATATTTTGTTTATCGCATATAAATATTAAATGATTCATATGTTTAACTAATTTTCATCAGAAAAATTTCGCGAAAATCTAGTCTGACTGGCAAATAAATTTTCTTTTTCCGATTCTCGTTGGTTAAAAGCTTGATTTGAAGACTTCGATACGTATACACAATTGCATTGTTCTTGTACATGTATATTCATACGTTTTTTAGGTTTAGATTTTGAACCTTCGATTAATGATGAGTATAGAAGTTTTTAGGCAATATTTGCCGTAAGGTTTTCAGACTTTTCTGAAGCGAAATGATGAAATAAAAACGAAATACCGAAAGCATTTATACTGACTATTTATAGTCTTATGATTAAAGAAATACTATAATGTTAGTTGACCTGCACAATACGTTGATTAATTACATTATTTGATAAAATTAATGATTTATTTATGCACAAAACATGAAATCTTTTATTTTGAAAAAAAAACGAATGAATCTATCAATTAATTCCATTAAATTACACTCATTTCTATAGAATCACAAAGCTGCCAAAAAATTGACTTGCACACTAATCACAGCAGTAAAAAACACGAGAATATCATCGATCTATCGCCGGTATACCTCCTGTTCGTTTCCGGTTTGAATCCCATGAGATTCTACGGAGATTTTAGTTTTTGTGAACTAGTAAGGCGACACAATCAGACCGTTAGTAAAGTAACGCATCTACTGCTGACTGTAAATGTAATCCAGAAGATTAGAATTTCTATTGTCTTGTCGAAACAAATAAAAAGTGTTACTAAGTGTGTAAAAGCCTTTGCATTTTACTTATTGTCTATGAGACCGATTTTTGAATATGATAGGAAATTGATAGATGAAGAGAATACAAAATTCGATGAGGAAAAGAGTCATCCATACAAATTGACACTCGCATTAACTTTCGAGACTACATACAGTTATATCCATGATTTCAAAATTTTTCATCGGCGGAATTCGATTGATGTTTCTTTTTTGCTTCATCGAACTATATAGGTGAATACATGGATCGTCGTTGTGTTTACTATGGAAAGTCATTAGTTGATAGTGGCACATTAGGTACAAAAGCTAGTGTTCAAGTCGTTGTACCAAACCTTACTGAATCATATTCATCAACACGTGATCCACCTGATCCAGCGATTCCCATGTGTCTTTTACATAATTTTCCTAACATTATCGAACATACCATTCAATGGGCTCGTGATAATTTCGCTGGTTTATTTACCATTCCAGCACAACAAGCTGAAGAATTTCAACGTAATCCAAGAGAGTTTGCACAACGAACCTCGAAAAATCTCTCAGAATATGATAGAAATGAAATAATCGAGAATGTTAAACGTAGTCTCGGTTCCGATCGTCCGAAAGATTTCGTCGATTGCATTACATGGGTTAGTCAACTTAATTCTTTCATGAGAAATTGATAGACAATAAATATTTTCGTTTATTTTTCATATTAAAGGCTCGAAATCTTTTTCAACAACAATTTCATAATACGATTGCACAATTACTTTTCAATTTTCCATCCGATCATACAACAACTACGGGTGAACGTTTCTGGAGTGGAAATAAACGATGTCCACATGTACTCAATTTCGATGTTGACAATACAACTCATTTAGATTTTATTGTTGCTGCAGCAAATTTGTTGGCATTTATCTATTCCATCGAGCAAGTCCGTGATCGTCAATACATTGCTGAACAAGCCTCGAAAGTTCACGTATCAGCTTTTGAACCAAAAGTTGGAATAACAATTTTTGAAAATGATGATCAATTAAAAGCTGACATGGAAAAGAAAAGACGTAAGAATTCAATCATCGACGAAGAAATAAATGAAGAAATAAAAATTAGCGAACTTCTTAAACGTTTACCTAATCATGATGCCATATGTAGTATTCAAATTCGACCACATGAATTTGAAAAGGATAATGATTCTAATTTTCACATTGATTATGTTGTTGCAACAGCTAATTTACGTGCTGAAAATTATGAAATTCAATCAGCTGATCGTAGTAAAATCAAACGTATTGCCGGAAATATTATTCCAGCTATTGCAACAACAACAGCCATGGTTACTGGACTTGTTTGTCTTGAAGTTTATAAATCTATTCAAGGTCATAAGAAAGTTGAATCGTATAAAAATGCTTTTGTTAATTTGGCCTTACCACTCTTGGCATTTTCTGAACCTGTAGCACCAATCAAACAAAAGGTATGTTCTTAGAAAAGTATCGATTATTATACTGTACTTGTCGATTTTATTTCAGTATCTCGATCAGGAATATACATTATGGGATCGATTTACTATCAATGGTGATTTGACATTAGAAGAGTTTTTTGAATACATGAAGGTAGGAAAAAAGAAATCGTTTTTTCCTTTCATTTTCTTCTAATTGTTTTACAATTTTTTAGCGAGAACATAAATTAGTAGTTACAATGCTCTGTTCAGGATTAACTATTTTGTATTCTCCACATTTTATGAAACAGCCAAATCGAGCCGGAGATAAACATCGAAAGTAAGAATCGACTTCTTTTCTTTACTTTTTTAATCATTGAAATGATTACATAAATAAAAATTATTTTATTTTGATTTCATTTTTCAAGAATAAGTGAAATCTATGAAAACGTGACGAACACTAAAATTCCACCACATGTTCGTTCATTGATTTTGGACTTTACCTGCGAAGATCTTGAAGGCAATGATATCGATGATGTACCATATATAAGATATACATTCAGATAAACATATTCGAAGATTTTCAAATAATGTGATGAATTTTTCTTTCTATTTTTATATTTTAACCATTATTCCAGAGTGATTTCATTCAATAATAATAAATAATTTACTAAATTTTACAAATAATTAACTATATCTTATGATGATTATGTATGTATACATAACAGGAGGTGGGGACGGGGGAGGGGTACACTGGCACTTCGTCGACAAATTAAGACTAATAAGTTATTTTTCCTTCTTCATTGACACTTTTTCTTCAACAGTAATTTATAAAGGAAATACATATATTTTATCCAAGAAACTAACAGTGATAACAGAAATAAGAACACAATTAAATAGTTCAAACGAATGTGAAAATATAGCACTATTACTATTTCTTACTCATTGTTTTACTGATTTCGATGAAATAATCATGTAACGGCAAAGAACCCATTTCATAGCGATCAATTAAATCAAGAAATCTTTGATTTCTAATCATGAATTGTCTTTTTCTGGTGTAGGCTTTTCCGTGTTCTTGTAAAGTTTTCTGATTATAGTCGTGTTGAATGTATGGTCTTTTTTCAATTCTAGTCTTTCTACTGAAGATAATATTACATTGGAAAAATTCGAATACTGTCACGATTTCTTTCATTATTTCTTCCTCCCAGGGGCAAGATTTCTTTGGTATTTTTCTGAAAATATTCAATGAAAATGTGTCGACGAAATGGGAAGATGCTCATCACATGTTTAGTCAACATAACCAAACTAACACATGTAATAGTGCAAAACCGAACTTTGATTTTCCACTATAGCTGATTATCAGGAGATAAACCTTCTTCTATGTGTGTATGTTGGAAATTCCATAGATTAATTTCGCGAATATTCAAATATATATGAGAAAAGCTAAATTGATTATAAAATCTTCTCGTATGATTAGTGTCTTGAAATCTTCTTATGAGATTGTGTGAACATGTTTTTTATGCTTTGAAAATCTCCCTAGGCATCCGTGTTAAATTAAAAAGCTCGAATATTAATTTCTATTTGCTCTGTAGTCAAATAGAAATTTTCTCGAGATTGAAACTATCACGAATTTCTAGCATTTGAAAAATGCCCTCAAGACTACTTACCTAGGAATTAAACACATATGAGACATTTTTTCAATGAAAGAAAGTTTTCCTATTCTATTGTATACTAAGAAAATAGTAAAATAACATCGGCAAACTTTATGTTCATCTTTCTTGAATATTAAGATATGAGAGAGCATGAACAGGAAGAACTCGATCTTTGTATGCTAATGAATATCAACTAGAAGTATAAGAAGAAGAAATCCATGTGTATTTTCACAACAAAAAACAATAAGTTCAAAATTCATTGGCTAAACTATATCAAAAAATTTTAAACAACTTCTGATGTGTTCGAAAGGAGTTCTGTGATTGTGTCCTGTATTTATCTTCAATACGATTATTTAACTGTTGATACATTATGCTATGACTAAAAACTATCTATGGTACAATTCATATAGTTTTCTTCGTCATTAACTAATAGTAAATTTATGCGTTATGATTAGCTGACAAATCAAGTAAGTCTAGCAAAATAGAGTACTGCAACCGGCGGGTCGGGTACGGGTGCGATATTCATGGGCAAGGATAGGGTACGGGTACAGGTACGATAAAGAAAAGTTGTGCCCGTGCAGTACTCTATAGCAAAAGTACTGAGCAATAATTCAACTCATTCAATTGACTATTGTGATTCGAATGTCGTCTTATGTTGATGACGTATGAAAAAAAATTTATGATCTTGATCAATGTGTTAATACAGATTGACATCTCAACAAGAGTAAATATGGTCATCGAATATGCATGATTTCGCTAGATTTTGAAATGACTGTATCAAATAGTAGAATCTAGATGAAACGAATTCATTTTATTATTACAATGCAAATAGAAATCAATAAAATTTATAACATATTTTGAATTGATGTCTTATAATAGAATGCTAACTAATTACTCTCATGTTTTTGAATTAAATTAGAAACTAAATATCAAATTCATACTATGTATCATCCGTTAGCGTTATAAATTGTTTCTTTTACCGCAAGCAATTATCTCTAAATATCATGAATCGATGAATATAAATGATCATAAAACACTCAAGTCTAATACTACTTCCGATAAGAAAAATAATCACATCCAACAATGAATAAAGATACAAATTCAATTTTCTGGTACTAATTCAACCGGAATCATTTTTCAATTAACAAAAGAAAGAAAAACAACTGTGACTCGTAGTTTTGATATTAGATGTTTTAGAAAATGTCCTAATAATCATCTTTTCAATATATTGAATAGTATTGAGGCAAGAATCAATGGTAATCAATCATTCTTGATAGAATTAATAAATTGATAATAGGTGTCAACTAATACCCAGTGGAATGTTCTACAATAGATAGAACAACTATTGATATGTGAAACCATCAAAACTATTGCATGAAAACAGAGTTTTATGATGATTCTATTCTGATTTCAATCAGTGTCTCAAATGCCGAGAAATAAGATCTTCATTTTGAGGCACAATGCATGCAACTATGCTCTTTCCTTTTAATGCTACACTAATAAAAGTATGCATCAAAACAATTAAATTCCATAGAATTAATTGTGTTGATTTCTGATACGATTCATGAATTAATGTTGTGTAATCGGTAAGCTAACATCTCTATTTCTGTGATACTAGTGTGGATATTCGTGAATATGGTAAATCTATTGTGACGAGTCAGTTTCAAAGTAACAGTTTCGTTGTGTTTTCTATTTTATATGACTCATCAATCGTAGCATTTTTTGATGAAACTATTTAACCGCTCTATCCAACAAGCAATACATCAGCTAGAGAATAGATGCTAAAACAATTTTTGTTGAGTACAATCTAAACATGTCAATGCATATGGAGTGAAATAGGGCACGATTTCCGGCTTTTTATCCAAAACCGTATTGCAAAAACATTAATTCAAAATATATGTCGCGTGGAAGAATACACGTGTGATTTGAAACATAGTCGATACCTGGTTTTACACTTTTTAAAGCTCTATCATCGATACTCTACTCTATTGATAACTATTACGTATTGGTTGAAAACTCGACTAATCAAAATAATGAGGGTTGCCTTGATTATATGTATTGAAGCCATCAAATAATTTTCTCTTTTCAGGTAGTAAAATTGTAATTACAAGTTGAGAATAGGATCGAATGAATTTACTTTAGTTATAGCCAATGGCTATTTTATGAAACACGCTCTAAAAGAAGTGTTGAAGTGTATATTGATAGAAATTTGCACTCGCCCATCACTCCCTCTCCTCTTCTTCTTCATAGTCCGCGGTAGGCAGTCTAAAGAGACCTATCGAACATCGTTTATCATTGATATCTAATCAGGATGCATATGGAATATTTCCTTGCTGAAGTTCTGTACTGTAAAGTAAGCAATGATGAATAAAGTTCCATGAAAATATCAGCTTTCAAGAATTAATAAACACAGTTGAATCGTATTTCATATTTTAATCCTGTAGGAATAGGTCTAACAAATTTTTGTCAAAATTTCAAGATTTAAAATGTAATAAATACTGTTCTTTTAATTTCTAGCCATCGGACTAATCGAGTCCTGATTTCTTTAGTCAGATCCAAATAATACTTATTCTTCATCATAAGTATGTTAAAAATAAATAAATCAAATTGAACTTGTAAATACGATTGTGATTCTACAATATGTAGATTCACGAAAATAACTTAATCATAATACGTAACTGTGCAAGTCGAAACCAGGCGTTTCATTTTTAGTTTTTGAAAATTGTGTTGTTCAGTGATTTCAGTAAAAACATCAGCTGTTTAAATTAAAGATTTCTCAATCACCAAATATCTTCAAGATCATAAGACATTAAACTAATTGGAAAGGCTATGCAGGAAAAAGGGGACAACAAGGCATGAAACATATAAATAACTACAAAACTGTTATCTTCGTCGACGACGAACAACTGTTCGAGTGTAAGATTTCAAATCGATAATTCTGTAAATTATTCTTTGACGCGCGTACGTCAAAAACATAAAATTGCATTTACACTCAATCGATTGATAGAAAAATTTTGTTTACAAATAGTAAAACAACTGATGCTTTGTGTCTTGAAACACGTGTGTGACATTAAACACCATTAGTTATACTTTGGGTGCCAGAAGCCATAGTAGTTTACTTGAAGCGATTTTACTCCACGCTTACTTTTGTGTAAATATAGTACGAACGTTTCTCATGAAATCAAAACCAAGCAACTCACAGTTATCGTTTACATATAAATGTGAAAATATCAACCAGATCAGTGACAGTCATTGCTCAAGATTCTACAGGAATCGGTCGTGGCTTAAGTGCAATGCCTTCTAGCCGGGGCATCTGTTTGGCTTCAGCTTGAAAATCTACAACACTCCAATAGATTGTACACAAGTATTCTGTTCGTCTTATACTTATATTTAATATTGTATATCAATAGAAGACAATAAACTAAATGAACAAAATTTTAACATGTTTGGTGCAATGCTTCCCACCGATAAAAATAATGTTCTCATAATATGTTTGTATCCGTCAGATTTTGCATAACTCTCTTTGGCGTTCAAATACTGTGACAGTTATATGTGCTGGAGCTACAATCTTTTTCAGTATTTTCGCTCTAATCCTGTCAGTTTTTTAATCAAATTAAATAAAATCTTTTTATAAAAATAATCGGCAAAGAAAGTTCTACAAAATCTAACAAACGAAACATTCCCTGAGCTCTATTCGTTCTTCGTAGTTGTCTACCCACAAGAATTCTCACGTATAAGTGTGAAATTTTGTAGCCTTTGATAATTCTTTAGTTCATAATCATTTCATATGCAATGGTGACTGTGAATCACCGGTTCACCCTGCTACCGGTTGGAACGGTCACCGGTTAAAACGGTTACCGTTTGTATCGGTTATCGTTACCGTTGCATCCCTAATAATTATTCTAGGACTTGTTAACTATACTGCTAAATTTCGTTTTCGACGAAGTTTTGTTTGCTATAAAATTTAATGTTATCATCATTTTTATTTGGAGCAATAACCCTAGAAAAGTATTATTTGCTAACCTGCAAAATAAATCGCGTTCAATGCCCGAACATTCTTAAACATCTTTGAAATATACTGACGAAAAATGGGTCTTTGACTAAGATACAAATTCAATGTAGCAATCATGATTATCGCAATAGATATTAGATGAAGAAGTAATGTGGAATCAAGTCATTGAAGAAATTAGCATATGTTTGAGTTTATCGCCATGGTTTTTGCTAGAGATGTATAAAGATTAATGAAGGTTTTAAAGAAGTTTCATGTTCATTTTTCGAAAATTCGTTATGGCTCTCTAACAAGCGTGTCGTTAAGAAATTAGAAAGATTAAAATTTCCTGAAAATATTCCGTTCAATAGTTGCTCACTGTTAGAACCAACTTAGATTATTCAGCACATAATCAGAATTGAGATCTCGAATAGAAGGGAACTAATGTAAACTGTTTATTCAATAAAACGTCTGTACTCTTGTTACTCTAGTAAACACTTCTGAATCCATTAGTTTTGAATGGTTCATTGTGTAGAAATTATCTTTCATTTGAATGATCCATCAAATATTTAATAAGAATTTGTGAAATTCCCATGTTTCAGTAATTTTTTCTGTTGCCCATATCATACTTCTTACTGTAAATTACGTCATCAATTAATTAAAGTTCGTGCCTGTTTCTGCCTTCTCCTATTTTATTAGATGAACTCATTAAGATAAAAATTAGCAATATCCAAAGTAATAATATTCTTTATCATGGTTTATTCAATTCTCTGTGGTTTTTCTCTCGGTTGTGTTTCACAAAGAAAAAGCGTATGCAAAGTCAGAGTATCAATCCTTGTCAAAATATCATGTCGTGATAAAAAAAAAAGAACATAGAAAAGAAAAAAGAACCCATAAAGGTAAACGAATTCTTTCTCGGATAGTGATATAAGAATCTGCGTCAGTGCGATGCATGCATTGGGCACACTTTTCATGGATGATTCTGTTTGATATCTACAACAAAAGAAAACCATCCAATGGACGAACACTAGATATGAATTTTTTGTTGTGAGTAGATGATATGAGACTCATTTTGAACTCCTATGAATAGAATAAAATGGAAATAGAACATTATTCGATGTTTTTCATATACATGTCAATATTTTTTACCTTGAAATCCCTCGTTAATGTTTTTTGTTGTATTTCAGAATGCACTATGGTTGATTTATCAAATTATCCATATCCAGCTTACGATTCGAACAAAGCAGCAGCTGGCATCCTTGCCGTAGTCATCGGTATATCTTTGATTGCATGGATCGTTCAATCAGTTCAAGTACGTTTCACACCTCGTCGACCCATAATTCTTATTCTTGTTTCTCATATCGTCGTATTCATTCATCTTATACTACGTGCAGCATTTTCCACCGAAACACGTAACTCAAGAGCTGGTTTTACGAGCATAACAGTTTTGATTACCATTGGTCTACGTTCTGTCATCTTAGCCAACTATGATTTTCTTACGCAAGTAGGCAAATTTGAATTATGGCTTAATCGAACAATCAAGACAGGATCACTTCTAATTGCCATTGTATCAGCTATTCTCATGGTTCCAGCCAGTACATTTTCATATAGAAGTGACACAATCGAGAAAAGCTTTCAATTACGAGAAGCATCAACGGCAGTTGTACTCATTCTGACCGTTTTTTTCTTTCCAGTATGGTTTGCAACGAAAACAATCAAGTCTATGACAAAACTAGCCATGATTTTCTTGATTATTTCCAGTAGTTGTTGTTTAATTGTTAGCATTTTTATTGTCATTACATCAGTTCCACGGTATTATGTTGATGCAAGTAAACAGGAACTATGGTTTTATATTTTTCAACTTACACCCATTACCATTGCTCTATTTACATGGACCATCGTGCATCCGAAAAGATCTTTACAAGAAAATTACCCATCGAATCAAGAAAGTCAACTTGATATTAATGCAGATCTGTAAATTGTAAAACTTTATCGAATGGTTCAATCTTTATACCCTGATCGTAGTTCTTACCTAAACATTTCAATCGATTTGTCAGAGACACTATTTCAAAGTTTTATTCTATGCATTATGCCTAATTTAAGTACGTCTAAAAAATAAACAAATGGTTTCTTCATTAAAAAAGAAAGAAACATACGTTTTTGATGACAGAACAGAATATACGAAATGACAATGAAAGATACAACTACTCATCATGATATTAATTCTGTAGATTTCGGTAAATGACTTTTCTCATGATAATAGTATAATCTTCGAATACATTCAAATTATTCATGCTGTGCTCGACACGTTTTTCTATCCTGATATTTGTATGATACTTTAATTGTCGTTAGCATGGACCAATAACAATTGAGAACTAAAAAGCATCCAAACGTGGCTGTGACAATGGCTAAGCGTGATTCGCCTAAAACATCTGAAATATAAAATGTGAACTACGATGTAACTGTTGTTACTAATAAGGAGAATATTGTATGCACTGATCTATCCTGGAATCTCGTGGCTCGTCATTTTTCTTTCTTCCACTTCAACAACTCCACTAAGAGCTTAATTAGTCCTTGATTCAAGATTTCTCCTATGTGAATCCCATGAAAATTTTATCTATATTTGTGTGTCCAACTAACACATGACTGTTGATAATTATTTTCATCGTATGCAAAATAAATAGACAATGTCAGGATCGTATACATGATATGGGAATTATATTTAGCTATACGCTACTTATTCAAAATCGAAGATCTACAAATTTTGATGATACATCCTTCAGAATAAACAGTTCTAATCGATAGGACCTACGACAAGAGTAAATATGTTCGTTCTTTTTAGTTCACAAACTTAATCTCTATGTAGGATTTTCGTGACTCAAATGGTCACGAGAAAATTTTCTTATCTCTTATATTAACGTAGATACATATGTGTCGATGTTACACAAAACTGCATCTAATAATGTAAATGCCTGTTCTATTTGCAATAAGATCAATGGGAAACAAGATACCTCATACTTTACGTACTTTAAAATACTACACCGTACTTTGCCGTACTTTACGTACTCTGCGATACTTTAGCGTACTTAAACATACTTTGAAATAATTTAAAATAAGTTAATGTAATTCTATTTACTCCGAACAAACTTCTTTTAAATGTCTATTCAGTTCAGATAATCTTTTTATTGATATTCAAAGTTACTAACCCAATAGGAGCTCTGTAATCAGTAGGTATACTACAGAGTACCATAATCAAGCTACTGATGGGACTTTTAAGCAATAGGAAAATTCTTTATCCTAGTTTTGAACAACATATTTTCTGTTATTGATAACTATCAATCGAAAAGAAATTCTTATCCAATAACCGTCTATTTCAGTTAGAGCAGAAATAGGATAGAACAGCTACCCGTACGATACGAGTTATCAACAAAGTTTGATCAAAATTAATCGAAGTCAAAAAATCACAATCTGTAATCGGTTTCTCAAAATTTCTCAACTCAATTTCTCATTAGGAGAAAGCTGCTTCGATGAAATACTGAACTGTTATAAAGTTTTAGGAAAAATATTGCCAATTGTGTTCAGTTATGAATTCTTATGCCGAATCTATTCTGAAATTTTGTCAAAGACAGCATACAGGTATAAAACTTAATTTACCTTGACAAGAATTGGACGAAACAATACTAAGAGTATGAATTTTCAGTCAATTCCAGATCAATTTCAAAGACTTTAGTTTATGTTACACGAATTCTGACTTTAGCTACGGCTAGAGGAAAAACAACTGATCATTGTCGATATAAGACGTAGGGATGATAATAGATTCTTAATAAGAGAAAAATGCCATCTTTAATATACTAATCTAGGAATAGGTATATTTCTACTTCGAAAGGCCTTCCTAGAAAAATACCAAACCAAAATCCTCAATTCATTTGGATACTCTATGGTAAATTTGACTAAGCAGACTTTTTAGCACAACTTACCTAATAATATGCACAAAATAGAAATAAATTGAACGACAAATGCTTATGAAGATTATATTTCAAGAATTTAGACAGTTCTTTCATGAAAAAACACCAAAGTTGAACATGAAAACTGAACAATATTAGCTATATCAAATACTTTATTGCATGGCTTCAGTGCAATTATATATTTTAACATAACTAGAGCATATCTAAATTGACGAGTCCATCATGTTAAAGTTTGACAGTATATTTACTGCAATTTTTTAAATCAACAACTGCTACGGTGAATATTAACATCTTCTATCTAGTTTTTGTTTCTTCACGAAATGGTATAAATTTTAAAAACAAAAGTTAACCATTCACATCTGTCTTCTAAATAATGAGTTTTGATAAGGATGGAAAAGTTGATTGCAATCCAAGCAATTATTAGCAATCCGAGAATCAGTTCACGGATGAAACATGATTGTCACTTTGCTGAATGATGGAAACAAAAATTAGTATTAGGAACAACTCGAGTTCATTATCTGAAAGTGAAAATACCGGAAGTAGTCATTGACACTCCTGATTATTAGAAAATCAGTTTTCCCTCATAGACACTAGTTCCTATTAAAAACATGTATGCTATCCTATTGAGGAATGAAAACTGAAAGAATGTTTCGAAAAATTTGAACTCATTATCAGATAGTGAAAAAGTAGACAATACCCAGTGAAAAATTGTCAGATTTTATGAGATTTTATGAGATTATCATCGGATTTTTGTGCAACAAAATCAAAATTATAATCGATTGAAATTTTGATTTTGTTGCACAAAAAT
>OENT01000132.1:42246-193956 GCA_900239685.1 Rotaria macrura
TAAAATCAAGTAAAATTTGATTGAAATCAAAACCATACTTGATTTAAAAGATTATTTTTGATTAAAAATTAAATTATCTTGGATTTGGAAAATTTCAATCGATTATAATTTTGATTTTGTTGCACAAAAATCCGATGATAATCTCATAAAATCTGACAATTTTTCACTGGGTAGTCAGCGATAATTTTAGCAATCAAACAATCAGCGCTTGTTCCATTGAGTTTTTACAGCTTTTTGCAATAGAAAAAAAGCAATTTTTATAGTTTTTCTCACCAAGACACAATGGTACAGCAAATCAAATTTTATATTCGAAATCAGCATCTCAACCTACACTGAGTCAAATACATTTTAGTGAAATGTTTTTCCTATTGAAAATTGCCTATGCTCATCAAGAATGTAATTTATTGAAGTTTTTCGATATAGTGATCTCACAGATTAGTTTTTCACTGAAAAAATATTGTTCTCAAAATCAATTTGATTCAAAATAGTTGTGAAATTGACTCCGCATGTCACGTTTGTTTCGTTTTACAATAGTGTCGTTATAACGAGGACTGTTCAAAGCCATGTTTCTCCCTGAATACTAACTTCATTTTTTTACTATTTTCTTACCATTGTATAAAGAATCAGTAGTTCCGTTGTACATATAAAATGAATCGTGTCATTTTTTTATTTCAAAAAATGGCAGTACAAATGCTTTCAAAACTCTGTCGTTAACAAATAATAGATTAAAATAGAATCTATTCATGTTAAATTATATAATCAGAGTAAATAAATGACATTCGACTTCTGAAAATATTGGGTTTAGTTCAGCTTTCTATAATGTATCTTTTGATATCTTACTTGAAAACATTCTCTAATTTATTGAAGTACAATGTCGATGAATATTGATGAATCAATTTATCCCTACTCTTCGGATAGTTCGACACCAGCTCTGCAAATCGATCTGAACTAATTCTATTATAGAACATCCAAAGAAGCGACAAATTTATCGTCTGTGAATTTAGATGATGATCTTTCGAATGCACATAAAAATGCAAATTTGAAATGTTGGTTAGTGCCTAGGTTTCTTGGTCCATTTATGAACTGTCTCATACAGATTGTGATTCCTTGACCGTGATAACCTTCGATCATACTGTATCAAAAGACATTATCTACTGGAAATGTTTTTCCTTATCGAGAATTTATAATGCAGAAGTTTGAGAAACCAATACCAGATTCGAATTCATCGATTCCGATTACATTCGATCAAAGTTTATGAAAAATCATAATCTACTCGGAATACCATTTCCGTGTCAGGATGATGGGGTGACCCATCCTCAATTTCCTAACAAGATAATCCTGACATCCCTGACTTTGATGAAAGTATTCGTTAACAACGGTAACTCAAAGCTTCGATCATATCAAAATGTCAAAAAGGTCTTCTTAGTATAGCTGCAATGTAGTGACATTCGTTGTTGTCATTTTCTGTTTCTTTGTTTTCGTTTCGTTTGTTTTATATTTCCTTTACGTTACGTTCGAGCAAGACGCTAAAGTATATACATATACATGCATATGCATTGTTTTCTTTCGTTCTTTGATCTTTCTTGATCTCAACATAGATATTCGTTATTGTTGATCAAGGTCAATAAAACATTATATTTGGCCTTGAACTTTCTCTCTATTACGTAGCTAATAATATTGTCTATTACGTAGTATATATATATATATATACTTGATTTGGAAATAAAAGTGTTGTTTTTACGTATTAACTTCATTACGTGACAATAACAGAATACGCTTTATGGAGCAAATTTTATTGATGTTTGTTATATTGTGATTAAAAGCATGATTACAAAGTTTCATTGAAATTCTTACACAAGATGAAGAAATTTTTTTGACCGTGCCATTGTTTGAGGATAGTGGATGAAGTATAGAACTTCTTGCCATCTATCGAATGGTGGTTAAAATCCAAAGATGTATAGAATGGAGTTGTCATATTTTACTGTTCGGACATGTTTTGAATTCTATTGAGGTTTCTATTAATTGAGAGAAAATAACATATATTGAGAAACAACTTTCAAGTACTTCGTACAGAGTAAGTCTGTCGTAATTACAGATGATAGTTCTCATTTTAATTTTAATGTACGGTAAAACTCTTTAAACAACATTGCCAGTGTATCTTTCAAGAAATTCTCAAGATTGAATGTAGAAAAAATCTATATGCATTAATTTCGTAACCAATCGAACTGATAAGGTGCCTATCACAGGCTATATCAATCCAATAGCCGCTACGAACGGTCGAGTCTCTCAATAATCTACTAGTCGATATCACAGTTACTAATTTATCTTTACAAGAAATATATTTTCATAAATTCAAACAATGATTTTTACCGAAGAGTCAATCTTTTACTTGTCTTATATATATTTAATAGGGCTTTCACAAAGTCGAAAAACAAGCATCTATTTGTAGAACAACATCCTTTTCACGTTTATCATTTGTGCGAATATTGTCACACGTTGACGGGCATCTTACAGAATGTTGTTGCTTGTGTCTTGCCAACAGCTATTAAACTATTCGAGAAGTCAAAAACGTATAGAATCAAATTTAATGCTTTTTTGATTCGAAAAACATTTATAAAGTAGCTATTCAATGCTTAGATACAATAAGAGTGATTATGATATAAATAGCCATTGTTCAATTTCCTTTTTTGATTGTTAATAACGAGCATGCTGTTCTGTTTTTCAAGAGTAAATGAAAACTTTATTACTCTACATTTTGATATAGTTATGAGAAAACTCATTATTGTACTCGTTAACTGGTTGTCTCGTGAAAACTGCTCGTAAAAAATTCATCGACATCTTTTACATTTGTCTCTGTTGAAATCATGAATCATCTTTTCAAGCTGTTCAAAGAAAAAAAATTACTAATATTCATAATGGAAATGCTCGATATTAAGTCTTAAGCTTTTATAAAATTCAGTAGACTTCATTAAAGCAATTAAATTTATACGATAAAAAGAAATTCAATAGGTATGTTTCTTGAAGTTTTAATTTTCTCAAATCTATTGATACATTATTGTCCGCAGCAGTTGTCTACTATTAGAAGAACTAGTTCTACACGAATTACCATATTTACAAAAAGTGAAGCTAACTAAAGTAAGAGAATGCAGATGTCAACATAGAAATGTATCTATACGCTTATCATTAAAAGGAAATGCATCAAAGAAAAACAAACAAAAAGAAATAACTAGAATAATTAGAAGAATGACGAGCGTATCGAATGGTTGAATGAAAAAAGAACAGAGAAGAAGCGATGTTTGATAATCATGATAATAATCATAGGATAGAAAATGGGCTATATATACACTATATCACACTCTGTTAAGATCTTACTCTTAAATCTCTGAAATTACTGTGCTCTATTTCAATGTTTAGATTTGAATATTAGATTTTTAAATATCTAACACTAGAGTTTTCATATGCGAATCTTCAGATTATCTCGTTCACAATATTCAACAAATGTAGTGTAAAATGTACGAACAACTTCAGCATGTTTCATCCCCGATAACTAATTACTTTCATGCGACTAAAGTCTCATGCAATATATATGCTTCAACAAATCTATTACTTTTGCGACATCTTTATAAATGACTTGTCTTCCTACGACATCTTTCAATGTTGACTACAGATAGACTTACCATATTTCTACAGTGCGTGATTGTAAAATACCTACGGCAAAAAATAATGTTGTCTTACTGTTTTTGGATTATTGTCTTTTACTTACGCTACTTCTTCTTCGAATTTATAACTACCACATTTGCCATCGATTCAGACAACAGAAAAATATTCTTATAAAATATTAATCTTTTAGTTTGAAATCATATGTCTTTTCTTTTAATTGTTTTTTTTTGTGTGCGTATTCAAGATTGTAAAAATCATGCCTTCACGTCTCCGACGTACACTTCAACGTTTACCATTACCATCGCTTCAAGCTTATACATTAATAAGTACATCTGTACTCTTCGCTAATGTACTTTATTATGATCATTTAATACAAGTCAATGTTAAAAATTTAACAAATGAAACATCAATCAATGGATCAATATTTTTTACTGATGCAAAACCATTTTCATATGAATATATTCAAACACTATTCTCCATCATTATGTCACAAACATTATCACTTTTGGTAAGAAAAAATGACAATCGGTTTTTGCTTTTTTCTTGCCTAACAACAATATCAATACGTTTAGATACTTGTAAATGCAATTTATTGTTCATTTGGATTATTTATTAAATATATACAAGAAATAGTATTCGGTGAAATACGTTTTGTTGAATTACAACGTATAAAAGATAAATTTTGGAATTATGCATTTTATAAATTTTGTTTTCTATTCGGTGTACTTGGCCTAGAAAATTTAAATGAACTTATTTTATGGATATCATGGTTTTCATTTTTAGCATGTGCACTTCTTCTATGTCAACTCTCGAAAGATCGTTTTGAATTAGTAAATATTGTTTATTTTTTCTCTTGTCTTTTACATCTATTCAAGTAAGAAAAATTCATTTTCTAGTTATCAGTTTCGGCTTCTGTACGTCGGCGACCACTTGTAAAAATTCTTTGTTTACTCATATCATTACTTATATTATGTTCAATATTGTTAACTATATGTTTTCTTATTGGCTTAAAGTATGGTGGTCTATCAATATTTTTCTTTATGTTGGCTGAAACAATTTTACTCACACTTGATATAAGTTATCTTTTATTTAAATATACATTTCAATATTATATATTTGAACAACAAGAACAAAATCCATTAGCAACATCCAATGAATATCGTTCGTATATGATATATTATATTGAATTCTTGTATCATATCGTTACATTAATTATTGATATTATACATAATTTACAAATGTTATTTTATCATCAAACATTCATGTCAATGTCATCGTTGATATTTTTCATGCAATTAAAACCATTGTTCAATGAATTAACACAACGTTTAAAGCGACACAAATCATATCGGAATGCAATGATACGTATGGAAAAGAAATATCCACTTCTAACAAAATATGATTTAGAACAAAAAAATTTAAAACAAAATTATACATCAAGTTTAGATGAAATATGTTCGATTTGTTGGGAAAAATTCGAAAAAGCAAGATGTTTACCATGTAAGAATAAGTAGTATTCTCGATCGATGAAATAATAGGCATTGAATGATCAGATTTGTCAAGTTTCGATCAAAATCATTGTTCGTGTATTATATTGTACTGATGTCGACGTATATAATAGAATGGAATAAGTTATTATCGTTTAGTTTCGTCATCGATCAATAGAAAAAGTTTGTTTCATTATTTCTGAACAATGAATATATTGAGCATAAATTAAGATGTACGATACCAGTTATCAAATCATAATCTCCGTCATTGTATCTATGCTCAATCAATGTTTACATTAATCATGTAAACACACATATCCTCTTGATGCCAGAAAGAAAATGATTTTCACTCAATTCAATTATCGATCACAAATTCTCGACTTAGCAACTAACTAATACTGTTGAGACAAAAAATCAAAATTCTATCGAACAATGTTTTAATTAGCATGATCATCATTTAAAGGATGGCTGATAAAACTACGAAAAACGATTCATCTCCGAATAGATTCAACAATACTTGTCGTTGAAGAGATCAATAATCTTCGAAATTTCATTATCATTATATGAATGATCTTGTCATAAAACCTTCTGTTTCTAACGATAATTAGACAAAGTTTGACTTAATCCTATTTTCTTGAAAGAATATTGATAACCTACTATCAAGCATGTATATATACTTATAACTAGTACTAAACTAATAGGATCGATTGAAAATTACAAAGATTGGAATATAATATTTTGCTTTGTCAAAAGAAGTTACCTTTAATGTTTAATGTATTAATAGATAATATGAATGAACCGTAAGTCTAAGTAATTGAGCATCGATCTCAGGAAAATACATGTATGCATGTTTCATAAATAATCGACAAAACGATCTTTCACGAAAACGAACAATTTACTACATGTTGAAACGACATTGAAAATTGGGTTCGTGTAGTACTTTCTTAGTAAACAAGATGATGACGACATAATATCGTATTCTTATTCGTATCTAAAGTAATACAGGGAAAACTGCAACAAGACTATCTATGTATATATGTTGCTTATAGATTAGTTTCTAGTCAAGTTCACTTGTTAGAAATATGTTTGTGTACCGTCTGAACCAGTGTTATATAACTACATTGTCATTTTAGGTGGACATTTATTTCATCAGAATTGTTTACGAAGTTGGCTTGAACAAGATACAACATGTCCAATATGTCGTCTATCGTTACAAGAAGATCCAACACAACAAACAACCAATGGTGTTGCACCAACTCAACCAACAACACCGAATTTTCTTCTATGGCCATCATTAACATTAGCTCGTCATGCACCGAATGTAATTGGTTTAGCAGATGCACCGGTTATTCAACGTCCACCTGGAAACCATCTATTTCGTTTCGACGGTAGTCGATATTCATCATGGTTGCCTAGTTTTTCCATTGAAATCAATCATAATTTTCCATTTCGTCTTGGTCGTGCACGTCTTACTGACGTACAATTAACCAGTACAGCTCAAAGTATTCAACAAATATTTCCACAAGTTCCATATGAAATTATTCTTGCTGATTTACAACAAACACATTCAATTGATACAACCATTGAAAATATAATGGATCATCGTATTCATATTGAACAGGAACAACAAACACATCGTCAACATGATTCATCAGGTTCAGATGAATCATCATATACATCATCGTCATCATCAGCATCAGCGTCGGAAGCTGGAGAGCCAGTTGATACAGATTTATTGTAAATATGAACGATATCTCTTGTAGATTGATGTAGTCTATGATTTTTTTTTCTTTATATTAGATCGGATCTATCGCGAACAACACAAACCGATGAATTAATTGATAATGATGCAAATGACAATTTTACATGGCCATTAGATCCGCAACTTTCATTAACTAGTCGAAAACAACAATTAGTTTCACATATGCGACAGTAAACCATAAAATTTATTTAAATCACTAGGGATATTCAATGTTTTCGTTTTTTTTTTACTTCTCATTTTTAGGCGATTTCTCGAACGTGAACGACGCCTTCAATCATCGTCGCAAAAGTCAGATTTATTATCTGACAATTAAATTTAAATATATGTCTTTTCTTTTTGTTTATATGTATATTCTAAGACAATAAACAGTGCTTTCTTGTTTCTATATGTTGTTTAGGCTATGGCAGTTGTCTTTTTCTCTCTCTCTTTTATGTCTTTAAAAACTAATAAATCTTTGTTTGTCTGTGTGTGTGTGTGTCTATGTTTGAAAGCAAAAAAAGTATAAAATCGAAAAAACAACTATTGTTTGTCTTGACTTTCAACAAATATTATCGAGAAATATTATGATATTGTATGAATATAATGTCTATTGTAGAAATTATGCGACGAGGAGTTGGTATTGGCGCTATTAATCAACAGTTAATTGTTAAGGTAAGTCAAAAATCGAAAAGAAATTACTCTTTGTTTTTCCTATGTACTTGTTTGTATATTTAGAATAAATTCAATGAAAAAGGTTCAGAACTTGCACGTGATCAATTAGATAAGGTAGAATTTTTTTAAAATTTACTTTGAATCCTTATAAATAGAATTGTTCATGTCAATTTGCGTAGAAAATAAGTGTAGCACGAAATAGCCAGTCGTTCAAGATGGCCCATTGTTTCTAAAAATAAATCTAATCAATTCTATGTCTCTTAATTTGAAGAGAGCAGTCTCTTCAGATAAAGATCTTTCTAACATTTGAAACGACCAGAAAAGAAAATGTTGAAGAGGTTTTTTTTCGAGAAAAATATCGAACAAAGTGTGCACACTCGTTTTTTTTTTGTCATTTCATCATTGTCAAAAAATCGTACCGAAAACAAATTAATCATAATGTTAATAAAACTAAACAACAAGGGTTCTTTAACAGCATATAAATCTCAAATTTGTTTCTCTCAGACAAAAGAGAGTCGACGATTGAAGAAAATAGTTGATTAGTTTCTATTATGAAATACGAACATTTCTATCAACAAGTGGAATCTAGTTGACGATAGACGTACCAAAATATCGATATGATTGATTCTCTGTGGAAATTTATTCGATGTTAAATTTTTTTTTCTGTCTCTTAACGAATTTTATTAATCGAGTATTAAATATGTTTCATATACGATGAACTTTTTCGATGCTTGTATAACAAAAGAATGTCATCAACCTCGAGCTTTCCTTTTAGTTGAACTTAATTGTATTCTTAGTGTTTGAAGTGAATATTCAACAATTGTATGTTAAATGAGTACAAAATTTCATACGATACGTATCATTGACATTCAGAATGTTAGTTCAATATTTACTCAATTGGTTTTAACTATTGATTAAGTTTCTTACGACTTGAATTTCGTTTTCATGCGATCATTTATTTCATCAAATCAGTCGAAAGGACTATGTTCAGCTGTGTTATAAATATTCACCAGGGAATAATCTCAATGTATCATCAATCATAAGTTGACTGAACTATTTCATTGAACAATTCTTGACATTGTTTTCATAGTAGAATCTGTATGTTTGAATTTTGAGTTGTGGTAAAAACATTTTTTAATTTTCATTGCACTACGCATTTACAAGAAGTCACTTTTTCATATTTCGTTGAACAAACAAAAAAAAACGAAGGTATTGGATCGATCGAATACAAAGTTTCAATAGTGGGGAAAAAAAGATAAAATATACTAAAGAAATTTGTGTCTGTGATTTCTTTGAGATTATTTCGTACGAAACAAAAAAAACATTCAATAATTGATCACTGCTGTGAAAAAATGTGTCCTCGTCATCGAGGCGCTGTCACCTTTCTCGAACAAACTGTACACAATATTCTCAAATCGATTAACACGTGGTTATGTCGTGTTGACTATTCTATTCAGATCAGAGATATACGTACATAAAACTGACTGAAGTAATTGAGACATCGACTGCTTGCTCTCATGGCTCATATATAGAACAACTAACGAATATAGTTAATAGCAGATAATGAACTACTGTGACGATTGAACGTTAACAAAAAGTAGAAAAGAAAGGAGTCACTCAGCGTAAATATAGTTTTTACAGAAAAAATTTCATCATACCTAAGTTTTGATTTTATTAGTTGTTAAACTAGGTGACCATTCAAGATGCAGATTTTTCAATAATTATTCACGGAAAAGATCTCCGATTGAAAATAGACATAAGAATCATCAGGGAAAAGTATTGAAGAATAGATAATGCGAACGAATGTTTGTTTTTTTCTCTAAAAATCCAAACATCATAATCGAAAAAGAGATCACAGTTTTTATGAAATCAACTAATTGAAAGGATCAATATCGACTTCTCGAGTAAAACCAATAAATCTTTCTTTTTCAAATAGAACGAATAGACTGTAACAGACGATGATTGGGCTAGATATTTGATCCGCATGAAATGTTTACTTTAATTTGATTGAGTTCATTCGAAATTAGATGAATTCAATTGTCATTGGGAACACAATTAAATTCAAAGATTTTGTCATTTCCTACCAGTTTGTATTTGATAACTTTTGTCGATTTGAATTGTTTTGATATATTTAGCTTGCTAAACAATTTGAAACGTTTCGTGATAATTTGGAAAAATTTGCCGAAAAACATAAGAATGAAATAAAGAAAGATATTACATTTCGACGACAATTTCAAGAAATGTGTTCTACAGTTGGTGTTGATCCACTTGCATGTAAATATTCGATTTAAAAAAGAAACAACATATCTTGTGTACGATAGTCATTTAACGATTGTCTTTATCTAGCAAGTAAAGGTTTTTGGTCACAACTTCTTGGTGTTGGTGATTTCTATTATGAATTAACTGTTCAAATAGTTGAAGTATGTGTTGCAACAAGTTCACAAAATGGTGGCATCATTTCACTTGATGAACTCCTATTACGTGTTAGAAAAGCACGTGGCAAATCTCGTACAGCACAAGATGTTTCATCGGATGATATATTGTGTGCGATTAAAAAGTTACGTGCACTCGGCGACGGTTTTACGGTTATTGAACCAACGACTAGTCAAGGGCGTATACTTATACAATCGATTCCAGGTGAACTAAGTATGGATCATACAGCAATATTAAATTCATTACAAACACGATCAAGTTTCTCTATCGAACAATTACGTGCACAATTTAAATGGAATGATGAACGTATAAAAACTGCTATCGATTTCATGATTAAGGAAGGTCTTGTATGGGTTGATAGTAATGGACAAAACACGGAATACTATTTTCCTGGTCTATTCACAGCACAGCGTGTGACAGCCGGTGAAAGTGTTTAATGAAATTTACTTTTATTATAATATAATTTTTCAAACATTCATTTTGTTTTGTTTTTTTTTTCAATTCACAAATTTGTAATATTCATTGAAATTTCAGATGAGTGAAAATCAGCATACAAGTGATAATCGACATCATTTAGCTATATGGTGTCGTGCTGAAGTATTTACATTCGGCGCATTGACAACGCCACCACCACCTGATATTACACCTGCTGTAAGTTTTTACTTGTATCAATGATAGTTTCTATGGCAGAACTATGTTTACTGCTCATGAATCATGTAGGTTGTAGTATCATCAGGAACGATTCATGATTGTATTGTTGATATAGGTTTATGACAAAAAAATCTTGTTGTTTTCAAATCGCAATGAATGGTATAGTCCGTACATATTACTAGCAAGAAAAACATTCTGCTATTGTATTTTCAAGACACAGTTCTATAAAAATTTGAAATATGAAAATTTATCAAGCAAAGAAAAAGTGAATAACAGCGAAAACAAAGTTTAAATCTGAAAGAATGAGTTCAAATGGTTGTGTAAGCGTCTGCAAGGTTTTGGGCATTGAGCGAAAGTAAAAAGAAAAACATGAACAATTGACGTTTATTTTTACTTCTTTTATCTAGTTACTAATAAAGAAGAAATGTTATTTTTGTTTTACAAAGTGCTAAAAGTCATTGCTCTTTTAAGCTAAATTTATCGACTATTTTAAGTTCAGTTCATAGTAGGTACTCGGTTTTGTGACGAATAATCTTTGATTTCAAATACCAAATGAAAGAAAGAAAAATGGATTTTCCTATTCGAGACAGTGTAACATGTCATTGTTTCTATGAAATCATATACATCAACAAAAGTATACTCAATTGACCATAGAAATCTCTGCATCATATAAGATCTGCGTTACTTCTTCCATCTGATCTTGAAAATTTAATTAAAGAAAAAGATCAAGCGTTATACTAAGTAGAGCCATGTCACAACTCCTCATCATTCGAAATTCTTCAAATTCATCTATGCTTATTTTTAGATCATGAACACGTTGATTGGACAAAAAAAAACTAAGATTATTTAACTTACAGTTGTTCATACATGTCATAATTAAGAAGTGAATTTGTTTGCCACTATTATTGTTGTTCTTCCAAACATAGGGAATGTTTCTTTTCAAAATAAAAATATTCATCTCTATCGGAATCATTGAATTTTGATCTGAAGCATTACTGATAGATAAATTTTTAGTTCCCTGAAAACGGATAAATTCCTTGTTGAATATATAATAGAGTAACTTACTATTTACTAGAATTTTTCTATGAAAAGAAATCAATCGATTTCTGAATTCAGAGATCTTCTTTTAGTAATTAAAAAGTCGACCATCATACTGTTATTTTTGTTTTCGCGAGAAATATTCGACATTTCGTGATTTCGATCATTCTTTTTTACTCATAATAGTTTCATCGAAGTAACAAAATGATGTTATTTTCGAAAAATTATTTCATGTTTATTTTCTTTTGCATAGAGTTTAAAGTCGATTGTAAAATATATGAAAAAAAGCAACACAGCAGGGTATCCAAAAATGAAGTAAGTCTAATTTTTGGCTTATAATCGGTGAACAAATAAAACCTATTTTTATAGTTTTTTTTTCATAAAAGGAAAAAAATAAGACGAAGTAAAAGTTCGATTCCAAGTTCATTCGATAGAGAATTTTTCATTCGACAAAGTTTTCAAATCTTTTTTTCAAATAAGTTTTCATCGCCAACACAACATTGAAACGAACAACACGTACTCAGTCAATGGATCATGATCTCATATTTTCGGTTAACACAAATACATTTTTGTCAGCCAATATTCATCCGAAATTCGATGGTAAACGTGAAATATTTAGATTCAATAGATTAAAAATTTGTTGATTCTTACAATGTTACAATTCAGAAGAAACTGGCACGAAACGAATATCAGTTCTCTTCCAATTGTGAAAGATTGCAAGTAAACAGTCTGTCGCCAAAGATCTTTTTTATTTTTTTGTACGTTTTTGACCTTCATAGTTAAACGACACAATACGTAATGGTTTTTTCCATATCTTATCGATAAAAAATCATGCTTGACAATTTTATACAGTGAAAACTTCTCTATCGAATGAACTTAGAACGTAGTCTTTGCGCTCACTTATGTTTCTTCAAAGCAAGAAATACAATTTGCTCATTGTTTATACACTGACCGTTACGAATGCATATTGTTCTTTTTATTTTTAGTTATATGCTTTGGCGACATATTGCCTGTTCAAAATTACATATGTCTGAAGAATTAGCATGGATGTAAATATTTATTTATGAACTAGATTGAAATTAATTGGTATCATCTTATTCTAGGTATTTTGAAACATACAGTATGTTAACAAATACATCAGCTCAACGTCGGATACAAACTGATATTCAAATGGCTAAAGTCAATAGTACAGCTGAAATTGGTTAGTGACGATGATACATGTTATTTTGTTTTAAATATTGTTCGTTTTTATAGAAAGACTCAAAGATGCAAGGAAAGTTGATAGCCTTGCTTTTATTCTTCTTCTATTTCTTCAATCATTCCATCAAATTGATCTTAAATCGACACTTTCTCGAGACGAGTTCGTTGAATAGAATATTATTTGAAATATTGTTTTCGTTCGAATTCAATTATTCTAGATGGCCAAATCGTAAACGAAATTCTGATTTAGATGCTCGAAAAAATCGCGTACGTATTAAATCTATAGTTTTATTCAACCATGATAAATAAAGAGAATTTTGTTTTCATTTGAAGATTTACGATGAACAAAGTCATCAATTATTTCTGCAAGCACATTTAGACGATCTATTAAATATTGTTTCAGAAACATCAGGTGATTTCGTAATTGAGTCTAAACAATATTTTCATGTTTTTTTTTTCGCTTTTTTCAATATTTAAGAATCAAATAATCATGAAAATGTACAAGCTGCTACTTTAAGTATGGATGCAGTTACCGCTCTCAGTTATATATTCGAAGGAACATTCCATGAAAGTCTTCGAAAAATTATTCCATTACATGTCATCATTCAAAATGCATCAATTCAACATGAAATCGGCGTAGTAAGATGATAATACGATCTAGCGCAAAACATAGAAAGATAAAAAAGTACTGAGCACTTCTTGTCCCATGAGACAGTCGAAGAAAAACAACGCACATAAGTTGCTTCCTTCTTGTATTTTGATTGAAGGAAAAAAAAAGGAATGTGTCCCATATCAGATTCGTCTATTGTTACCAACAATAGATTACATTGAGTATCATCGTTTCCACTTGCTGCATTGTTATTTTTTCTTACGATATAAAAATCTGTGTTTCCATTGAATAGAACAAATCGATTGTTCCATTTAAAAATTTATCGAATTTAATACGTCGTTCATTAATTGCAAATCCATTTCAAGTTGGACAAACCATGAAACGTGGAACACTTTTACCATTACCATTCAATAGTTAGTGTGTTCTATATATCGTTATGAAGTTAGACGAATATGAATATATTTAGATCCAACACATGAACAAAGATCTGGTCGAGTGTTGTGTAATTCGAATTTTGCAGATGAATCGTAAGGATAAATGTTTATCGATTATTTTATTTAGTGAAAACTAATATACATCGTTTTACTTCTGTGTCTAGTCATAGATTCGTATTAATGACAATGATTAATCGATCATTAAGTGATCAGGTAAGAACGGACATAAATTGTGATAGTATTTCTCGGCAATATTGTGAAACGAGCGAGATCCCGTGCATACTGTGCGGTTGATTTTTCTGTAAATTTTCACATCCATGCTTTAACCTTGATCCAATAATAGACAATCTGCCGGTTCGAATTGTTTATAGATAGATTATAACTTTCTAGCCTTAATCCCTTTGCACTCTTATCTCCTAACAGCCTTATATCATGGTAACCTATTCTAAAGCCTTCGAAAACATTCTCGATCATACATAGCGCATGATGACTCAAAGTTCTAGAATGTGCTAGAAATTTCCAGTAAGTACTCGATCAGTGTCAAAGCTTATAGAGAATTCTGGATGACTTTGAAAGATTCTGGCAGAGTCCAGATATTTCTAGAACTTTCTAGGAACATAGCAGCATCCTGTTTCACCTTTAACTTTTGACCTGTAACCTTAATCTTTAACGTATCCACACGGTTCTCAGTGAAAGTTCAAGAGAAATCTAGAAAATTCTAGAACATACTGGAAACCTATGGTTAGCCGAATAAATCTGAAAAGCTCTAGGAAATTCTAGAATCCTTAACCTTCAAACTTTCACCTTGAACCTTCGACCCGACACCGAGAAACACTCAGAGACACAGACACTGGACATAATACATATTTGTAGATGATGAATCTGTCGATGGTATTGTTTTTCATTTCAACACAAATTCTATAGTACGATGTAAATGTGCATGTCATCATTAATACAAGTTTCTGTTCGCATGAATACAACGTACTAAAAAAAACTGAATATGTAAACAGATACAGCACAGAATAAGATATAAAATCGTTGTCAATAATCCGTTATCTCTACGAGTTATTCAAAGCTAAACGTGATGCTTCGATCGGTTTAGAGTAGTCGAATCTATTTTTTTCTGTTCTTCATCAAGCAGAAGTCTTGAATTGACAGATATGTGATGGCTTCTGCTTTTCAATACGACATTCAATGATGGATCAGACACTTTTCACTGAACTGATATCGTGGATCTGATAATGACTTATTCTAGAATTGCTAAGATTTTAAGTTTGAAATTGTTACTTCGTTGTTATCCACACTGTTGAGCATTGATCTACTGGATATTGTGGAAAAGTTAATTATATACATTGGAAGGGTTATGCGTAATTTGTGCGAATGAATCATTGTTGTATGAGTGTTTCAACATAAAAGATACCACAACCGATTATTTTCTCTTTCGAATAACTCTTGAGAAGCTTTTTCGATGAGTATAACCCGTTTACGACTTTCACCCTTCCATTGATTAACTGGTCGACTACGTTGCTTTTGTTAGTTGAAAGGCTGTAAGGAGGGATTACGATGACGTCTGTCCTAGAATGTACTGTTTTTTGTTTTAAGTTTAATTTCAATTAAGTTAACAGGTCGAATGAAAACATTCATCCAACCAACAACAATTTTAGACAATCAATGACATTGGTTTTAATAACAAAACAATAGTTGATTGATTTGTTTTCAAGAAAGTAGAATTCTATCGTCAATGTAGTTACTTCTGATTCAGGCATGCTTACGATAAGTTGTGACAAATAAAAAACTATATTTAGATATTTCCTCGCCTCTTAGTACGTTCTTGAAAAAATTCTACAAAAATTTCTAGATACATGCATTTCGAAAGAATTATGAAATCATAGAGAGTGATTTCTCTTATGCTAAAGAGTGACTGAAAATGATGACAGATTTTTCTAAAACTGAGTTTGCGAATTCGAAATTTTTGAAACTAGCCCTCTCTCAAAAAAAGCTTTCGATAGCAAAAGAATCGACTGCCGTTTCAATTAGTCGAAATGAACTAAAAGCAACAACAATATTTTTTTTTTCATTCAGAAGTTTGAAAATAGATGGAGGAAAATTACGTTTTGCCAGTATTTATGTGTCTATGGAGTATAGTGAAAGCGATGTTAAATAGATTAAAAAAAACTAGACTATGAAAATATCATGCATTTCCATATCCTAAAGTTACTTATAATAGAATGAGAACCGTATTGAAAAGTCAGTATTTTGCTGTTGATTAATATCTGGCAACTTGCAAGCACAGAAACAAGTAAACAATCAATATTTTTCATTTATTTCACTTTTTCAAAAGCACATGTCCTGATTCAAATCATACTTCTCTTGGTTATAATAGTTATTGGTCTTTGATCAATAAGATTTTTGTCAACTGGATACTTGCTAGTGTGTATCCTCAATAATTTCACCGTATTGATTGTCACTTACGTGTTTCTTAGATAGATTTTTAATCAACAGTAACTCCATAGGTCGAGTTCGGATATAAATGAACATTTCAAAAATTAACCATAACATAAGTTAATCCAAGTTGAAGATTTAGTGTAAATTAAACTATACTTATTATTATTATATGATGTAAATTATTTCACTTTGAGTTCTCATATATTTTCATTCTTGAAAACTAGTGAATGTCGAGTGTACTTTCGCTAATACGCTCCTGCATTCTTGCCATCGAAAAATAATGTCTTATTAGAGAAATTTGAGAATTCTAGTCACACGTCATTGGTATGTAGAATATTGATCAACAGACGACATGAAAACGATGGTATCTGTGTCTAACGTTACTGGTTCTGCTCTTTTTCTATTCAATCGATATCATGTGAATAAATCATGTCCGACAGAAGTTGTTTTAGTTGACTTCAATGGATGTATACGATGACGAGATTATCAATTGAAATAATAGAAAATGTCATGTTTTGTAGATTTCATCTAATTAAAACAATCATCGAATATTTTCCTGTTCGTTATTCTTTTCTAGCAATCGGCTGAAATCGCTAATGCAGAATTTCGTATACATCGTTGTAGTTATTCATATATCTATATACTTGCTCCATTACGGTAATTAATATTATTCTTGATATTATATTTTACTTCAACTGTTTACATTCAATATAGATGCGTTGAAGTTCGTAAATGTCATAATGTAACAATTGTTCTTGGCGCTGTTGAAACAACATTAAAAGTAACAGATTGTGAAAATGTATCCATTTCTGCTGTATGTCGTCGATTGCTTATCAGGTTACTTCTTTTTTTTGTTCGTTTTCTAGAATTATCTGTATTTTTCTTGTTTTCATTTTAGTCAATGTCGTTCATCATCATTTTATATTCATACACCAACACGGCCTTTAATACAATTAAACTGTGCTAGTTTACTATTTGCACCATACAATGCATCACATGTTGAATTGCCCGAACAAATGGAACATGTTGGTCTCTGTAAAGAACTTAATCTATGGAATAAACCATTAGTTACACATCCGGCTGGTTATGTCGATGAACAACCATGGTCACTTCTTTCGCCGGATGATTTCTATCCAATTAGTTCAATAAGATTAGAAGATCAACAAACAGTTACGTAGAAAAATAAATAAATTCAATTATTTCAATAATATAAACCTATATGTTTTTCTTTTGTATTCATATTTAGGATGGTTTAATTCCACTTCCATCTGAATATCAATCAGCCATAGATAAACGACAAAAATCGATATCAACATTAGCCAATGAAATCACAGCTGCACAATTGAATACTGAGCAACGTCAACGTTTTCAACGTTTTGTTGTGTCAAATTTTGAAGCATGGCTTGATGCAACAGGAAACGCTAAAATTCTTAATCATCTGTCTAGTTTACAACAACAATAATCTCTTCAAACTTTTTTCTGCTTTCTCTCTGTCTCTCTCGCTTTTGTACTCTATTGTGACACATTTGTAAAAAAAAACAAAATATCAAAATTATCATAAAAAATTAGCGTATAAAGTATATGGATGATTAATTCTACTTTTGGCTTTTTTGTTTTTATTATCATTCGTCTTTTTTATATGCATATAAAAAAACAGAAAGAAAAGGAGGATAATATTTAAAAAAAAATCACCGGAAAGACTATAAATGTCTTAGTGTTAAAAGTAATAAATTACGAGTAATATGTAAGAACATTTTTTTGATTACCACGTAAGAATAATAATGGAGGTAGATTATAACTGATTGCTTCTAAATATGCAAGATAAAGACCAGCAGATATTGATTGTTTTCGTGGAATTGGCAATGTACTAAAAATAGATAAAATATAACTGTTGAGTATTTGTTCTCGCAAATGAACAAAAGAAATTAAAACTTTTCGAAGAATTTCTACGAATATTTTTAATACTGAAAATAATTCAATGAGAAATGAAATGAGCAAACATAGCGTTCGAATAGCTTATGTCCATGATCATGTATGAAACATACAAATTGAATACATATTTACTAATGACTAAAGTTCGATTTCTGATCTGAGGTTTTGCCACTATAAGAAAAAATCTAGTAAGGAATAAATCGGATTCTCTTTTTACTCTATATTTGATACAAATAGAATTTTAAAAACGTCTTGTACAAAGACGTTTTTTAGTTTCGTATCATTTGGCACACCGTCTACAGTTTTTATATGTAGGAGAGAACTTCTCTTCAAATAGAACATGTGAAAATATGACATAGTGTTGAATAGCGTCGAGTAATTGCCTGTGAGAAGTTCACAAAAGACTTCATATTGTAAGTAATCACATAAACATTCATTTAGTTTTCTTTAGAAATCCAATTTATGTTCAATCATATGAAACTCTATGTGAGAACTCAGAATTCCTACCGGAAAAGACTAGCTGATTACTTTCGAGTTTTTTCACTATCAGATGATGCAAACAGGTGCTTTTTCTATTGCTACACTTCATTTTCATCATTCGCTACAAAAAAAATCAGTTTCTTTCTCAATGATCGTCTTTAATTGTTGAACAGATCAAATTCTAGATTGATCTTCGTGGTATCCACCGTGGTTAATGTCTACTCAGAAAAATCGTTTGAATGGCAACAAGTAAATTGAAATAAAACAAACGAGTTTGTGTTACTATTCTTCATTCTTATGTCAACATGGAATACATTCTTGAACGAAAAAATCACCTGTCTAATTAGTTAAACTTTAAAAAACGATGAAAAGAATGAAAATTAACAGCAGTCAATACTTGTGACACTAGCTAATTCATTGATTGAATTCAACTAGTTTAGTGTTAAAAATATCGAAAACCAATATTCTTGTTCAGTGCACACTTATTTATTTTAAAATATTTTCATATCGTGCGAAATCATGAGCTGTTTGTCATGAGTCATATTTTGTAAAGAAAATTCGAGCATTCGAAGTCTTCATTGATGGCTTATGCTAAATCTACAAAGTTTTTTTTTCATTGTCAAAATCATGTGACACATCTTCAGAATTTCTTAATTATTCAATAATTAAGAATGACTATAAACATTGTATACGTTCAAAAAAATTATCAATACGGCTTGTCCATGTAAAACGCTACTTTGGTAGTGAGATTTTTGAAAACTTTTTTTTCTAGATGGACCGATTTCGACGCATCATCACATAGGTAGTTTTTTGCACTCATTGCGAATTTAAACATACTTTTTTGAAAAAAGTCGCATTTTGGCAACCATAACGGCGTTTTAAACGTTTTAAATATCGTATTTTGTGATTTCTCTGGGAGAATGTTTTCTCATAATGGCTGACTATCGTACCACTCGATACGGAATTAAATTCTCTACAAAGCACCGTAAACGTTAAGCGACCCAAAATTGATCAAGAAAGAAGTGTGTCACAGAGTTACGTTTTCTTTTTCGTTTGTTATGTGAGTAACGAGAGCTAGAGCAAAGGTATTTTTTCCATTGGAAAGCTTGTTTCAAGCTCACCGAATCAGATTCCAGGCCTACTTTAATTGGAGACCGTTGCTCGCAGGGCATTGAAAGATGAGTCAAAGCGTTGCAAAATCAGCGTCCTTCTATGTCACAGTGTTACGCGACTATAAACGATTTCTGTAAATTGTAGAATACAACAAAAAGAAACGTCAAATATATATATTTTAGATTGTATTTGTCGAGTTGCTTCGAATAGCGTTTGAATGAACTTTCTAGCTATCACTGTTCTCGAAATATTTCAAGAAGGATTGCCAAAATGTTACAGCGTTATGCTTGGACAAGCCAAATAGCAGACTAGATGATTTTGTGTTGAAATTCGAGGCTACCAAAGTAAACCTTTGATTCTCGGAATGCCATTCAGGCGCAAGATTTCTAATATATGGATACGAAACTGTAATTTTATGAATACAATGACCTATTCTAACTGCTGTAGAGTGATTGAGATAAAACCGAAGGATACCATATGTTGGTATGAACAATTACTTGTACATGTTAAAGATCGATAATTTCATGACACATAGTTTAACTTACACAATGATTAATGTTGATTGCGAACTATATTCTATTAAATATTCATGTAAATTAAGACCACGTTTAATTTTTTCTTTATTAAGTTCTAATTCGATGTCGGTTATTTTCCATGTTTCATCATTTACATTTGTATTTTCATTATTTTGATGCCATGTCTGTAACAGTTGTTCAAATTTTTGTGTTTCATTTTCATTCGGTTGTTTATTAAGACTATGAAGCACGTGTAGATCAGAATATTTAATACGAAATTTAGCTAATAATGTTGCCATAGCAACATGTTGTCGGTCAGCATCACTTTTTTCACCAGGTACACATGAAAATATTCGAAATTTACTATTACGCCAACGTTTTCGACGTCTTAATAAATAAGGTAATAATAGTGTTAAACCACCATCATCGAATAACCACCAAACATCAATTGTAGACGATGAATCTTGTTTAGGACGAAATATATTCATTGTTAACAGAGCGCCTTCATTGATAATCGTATTTTTTAATGTTAACACATCTGTTGTACGTCGTCCATTATTATTATTTGGTGATCTCGAAGCGCGTAACGGGCTATGTGCTAAAGATGATGCATCTGCTTCATCGTCATCGTCGTCATCATCGTCAGGAAAGTCTATTTCGTCAAGAAAAATAAAAGAACTCGAATATATAGAATTAAAATATTTTTGCTTTCTTCTACCTGGTCCAAAAAAGTCACTAAAATCAAGTCCACTTTGTAAACGTAAAATTCCGATACCATATTTAAGATGTAGTGCATCATGAATTATATTGAAATATTCAATAGCTGCATCGGCTTTAGTCAACCAACCATTTTTAAAACCAAAAACAACAACATTAGGCCGCATTTTACCTACACCAACACACTATTAAGAAGAAGAGACTATTTTTCTTGTTATTTCCATCGAGAGATTCAACTTTAGGAATATAAAAATATGATTAATGAGATTGCTCTGTTGTATTGAAGTTAGTAGGAATCCATGAATAGTGCACTCCAGATAACTTCCCTCCACGATACTAGCTCTCCAAACACTTGCCCTCTAATGATATTTCCTCCCAGAATACTTGCTCTCCGAATAGTTGCTCTCTGAATATTTTACGAATTACAATAATTATTTGTAAATTTACTAAATTCATATGTATGTAACACAACCATAGTCGAGTAATCAAGATATTATATAACTAGAAATAACGTAAACAACAGAAGAAATATAAATACATATTCACTTATACTCTAATGACAATCATCGATTTTATAGATACGATGTGAGTGAGTAGATCCTCTCCTCACACAAGCTTCAATGTATTTCTACCTTCATGATTCTATTCTTTCATGTTCTGTTTCGAATATTGATATAATTTTAAAATTAATCTGACAATTCCTTGATACTTTGAAATTTTGCATGGATTTATCAATCTCGTAAGTTGTTTTCATGTAATTCTTTTCTAAAGTCTTTAACAATCACTTTTAATTAGTTAAACAAAGGCGTAGTTGATTTATCCAGTGACACAGGAGAGCGAATGTTCAAGATGCAACCCTCTAAGATGCACTTTTCCTGTTTTCATGAGTAGAAACATGGTAGCTCTTGCTTATTCTATAGGAAATGAAATTTTCGGTTGGTTTGATCATTACCAAAAAGAATTTCGTCTGTAGGATACTAACTAACGTTAGAATAAATGAAAGGTATTTCAAAAGTTGTCGTGATCTGCACAATCGAATGAAAACTAGGTAAGAAATAGGCCTGCATCGTCTATTAAAGTTGACTTCTATTATCAAATGTATTCAACATCAAACCTATTTTTCAAGTCATTTCGAAAAAAAAAATATATTCTAGACAGTCACTTATGACGAACTTTGGGAACTGTTCATTTTTGCCAGTACGTCTTTCGTCCTGCATGATAAGAGAACAACAATAGAAAAAATTAATCCTATAAAAATCTAGACACATTTTATATTATGAAAGGAACAAAGATAAGTATCTAGTAGAGTGAAAACGTTGACAGCAACACTGAATAGAATATCCTTTAGTAAACTCTATTATAGAGTCATACATTTCATTATTTTTTTTCATTCTACGTGTATGCAATATATTTGATTACATACTTGTAGTAATGCCATTGCTCCCTGTCGAACAGTAGCTGCAAAAATAGACTGATAAAAAGCTTTTGCTGCACGCTTTTTTAACCATGTTTCGCCGTCATCCTTTTGATCATATTGAATATTCCCTATTGAATCGTTCTGGAATATAATTTATTAGAATATAATTTTCACGAACAAGAAAAATAACTGATTGATGAATTTCTACTTACTAAAATAACATTACCACAAACCATTAGACTATGCCCATGAGTAACTAATGAACAAAGATCAACTAGTGCTGGGCGATATATGGGATTTCCAGTTAAAACTAACATTTGTGGTCGAAAATTTTTGACATGCTCCTGAATAATATCCAATTTATGTGTTGCATCAAGGGCTCGTCGATAAGTATGAGCTTGAACAGATGAACCCCAATTGATTTCTATTAGAACAACAAATATAGTTTTACAATAAAAAAATTTTTGTTTCTCGTTTCTTAAGATTCTCACCTGGTTTTGTTGTTCGTACGTAAATAAAAATGCCACTACTTATAACAAATGTTGTCAATGCTGCCCACCTAAGAAAATACAAATATTCGTTGATTTCCTCATCTTCTTCAACTCGCCTACCAATTAATAATAAACATAACTGCAACACAAAGTAATGCTCCTGTTAATGCTAACCATTTATTATAATATCGAAATGCTGGTCTCCAGCCACTTGCTCTTGCCAATGATGCATCGAAACATGCATAATTAACTAATGCATAAGTCATAAGAAAAAAATTTGATATAATTGGTGCAATTCTATTCAATTCACCTTTAGAAAACAAAATATATACATATGAAACGAAAGAACAAAAACAAATAGACATCGATGAACGTCAGATTCTTTTACCAATAGCTGTAAACAGAACGGCAACAAAATAGGTAAGCACATATGCTCGTATGGGTTCATCTGATTTTCCATTACCAGCAGCAAAATATTTCAAACGAGGAAAGATCATATCACGACAAACAGCTTGAAAAATTTTTGGTGCACTCACAAAACTTGCTAAATAGACGATAATTGGATAAAATAATATAAGCTATAGATTATCTTACCTAGCGCACTCGATAATGTCGCTGCAAATATTCCAGCTAAAAGTAAATGAACATTTCTTACATATTAAATTGATAAAAATAATAATAATACGTGCCGGCTCAAAGGCAAAATTTTATCTCTTGTGTACGTCATGAGATGAGAATACCTAATAAACCGTAATAATAAGAATGGAACAAAGTGCAGTAGACACATCATGTCATTCGATTATGGTATCTCGAACTTGCTGAATGAATTAAAACTTTTTCATATCTAGACTTGAACTAGATTTCTAACTCTAATAAATATTTGACGGCAAATATCACGAGAGAAATCTATTGATTGTATGAATCAAAATGATGTAACTTCAATCATCATTGGATACTACTCGAGCAGGAATTCGATCTAATAAATCATTGTTACAGTTCCATTTACTACACAAAACTACGTATTGATTTGTGATTTATTTTATTAAAAACATGTTCAGTTCATTGATATACTCTTCTATGGTGAAATGTAGATAGTTAAATATTTCGTTCTATATGAAAAACGACTCAGTTTAATTGTATGAATATTGAATTTATGCAACAAAATAAAGTTATGTCCTGTAGGTGATGAATCTTTGTAGTAAACAATAGAACAAGCGATCTTTTTTCAAGATATTCGTAACTTTTGAGAATTAGATAGTATCGATTTGAAAGTAATTTATCAGTTATCTTTTGTCTCGTTCGTTTTTCAGAACTATTTCATTAGGTCGATCCAAAGTCTATGATCGAGGTCGATGAAGCAGATTCTAACGATCGATTTCGGGTATCGTTGTTTTTCAATTAATACACATCGTTAGTATTATGTTTTTATCTATATCGAAATAATAATAATACAGCACTCGTATGAAACTCGAAACTAAGTCTGATATATTTACATAGATCAAATTTGAAAGATATTTTCTTAGACTTGAAAATTGAGAACATTTATTTTGACCTAAGTATTTCAAATGTTGATCTGCAACGTTAAACGTATCAATTGTGAATGATCTAACAAACCTGTTATGATCGGTCCGAATCCAGATATTAATTTCATTGCTTGATAGTTATACATTAAGCCTGATTTACAATTCGTATCATTTAAATTTAATGAACAATTGACAATTTGTATGCTACTATCATTTCGACGTTCGTAATAATCCACTAAAATTAAGAAAACAAAAAGAATTTTCTTTCGAAATTTTGTTTTTATTACATTAAAAGCAAAGAAAAAAATTTTCGTACAAGAAACTTCACGATGAGTTGTACATCCTGCTATAATACAAAAAGCAAGATAAACAAATGTTGTTATTCCTATTGCCGTATTCGTTCCTAATGGAATGGCTTTTGATGGGTTCTGTAATAGAATTGAAAATTATTTTTCTGCATTTTATTTTCATCGTTAAATATTTTCGTTTACTTTTAAATTTCCCGAAATATTCGCACCAGCAAGAATGCCAGTTACGGCTGGAAAGAAAACACCAAATACGCTTTGAAATGATTCTCCATTTTGAAATTTTGGTCCGAAATTTTCCTTTATTATTTGCCCTAGATATCATTTAATAGAAAAACAAAATTTAATTGTTTAATTCATTTCTATCAATTTTCATCTCTTTTCTTCTTCGTCGTACATGAATAGCCTTCAAAACCATGTCGTCGTTTGTATGGTGTTGCTGGCATTAATGATCCAATAAGGAAGTCCAACAATGATGCACATAATGTTATAAGCAATACTATTTGTACAATAGTCTCGCTTCGCATACCAATCAGAGCAATACCAGAAACAATTGTCATAGTAATAAAACCTAAAATTTACAATTATTTATTATATTAAAGAATTTAATTGATTTTATTTTTTACTATACCAATAATTCGCACAACATTGACAGATTCACCATCGACAATTATTCCTAATATTTTAACATTATGTTCCTAGATGTTATGTTTTTCTATTAGAATAATCATGTCTTATTTAATTTCATTCTTACTCTAAGAATATCACAAACTGTTTCAGCAAAGCCGATTGTATACATAGCTGCTGCAACTGCATCTATTCGTAGAGAATAATTTGAAGGAAAACAAAAATCTTGATGTTTTTTTTCTTTACATATGAATTTATCTTTTCCTTACTAACGAATGAAAATATCAAGCCAATAGCACCACCGAACTCGGGACCGAGACTACGAGAAATAAGATAATATGTCCCGCCACCTTTGACTTCACCATTCGTACATATGGCACTCATCGATAATGATGTTAGAACAGTAACAACTGTAGAAACAATAACGATAACACACGCTAAACCAATTCCAGCTTGACCTGTAACCCATGATAAACGAAGAAATAGCATAACACCAAATATATTCAACACACAACGAATCTTAAAGTATCAGTTGAAATGAAGAAAATACAAACAAAAAGATATTGAAAATACATACAAGGACACCAATAATCCATCCGAATTTTACAATTTCAATTTTTGTCTTTGCTTCAGTTGATGTCGATTGTTCGTTAGGCATCATAGCTGTACTAAGAACTTCACTATTTAAATCAATAGTTGATGATAATTTATATTTTGAAGAAATATTTGCTGTTCCATGTAATGCTTCAAGTGTTGGTCGAGTTTTTGGTTCAGATGATGTAAATGAAAATAAATTTCTGTAGTGATCAATATGTGGTAATGTATCCATGGTATCATAATGGCATGTCTCTTTATTTTCATTATTTACTGTAATTGTTTGATTTATATCTGATAATGTATTACTATGTTCACTCAGATTATCTCCAAATAGTACTTTCTTTGTTGTTATATTTGGACTTGATGAACATGGATCAGATGATAATATAACTTGAAACAAATGTAAAATAGTTTTCTTTTGAAATAAATTCTAATTACATAACTTACTAGTAGGAATATGCGTTGTTTCAACGAATAATTTTTGTGAATTAGGATCACCATCAGAAACTTTAGCTATTTGAAAGCGAGCTGCACTTGTCGATCGAGCTATTCCATTCGACTCATCATTGATCTTATTTGGTGAACTACTTGTATTAGACATAGTTAACGGTTGTAATCATCTAGAACATTACACAATTATCTGGCAGAAAATGTTATAGCCATGGGCTGTCACTGTAATATACTTTGGGCGAGAACGATTCATCGTTTATATATATATAGATATAGCACGAGATATATAGATAAATATATATATACATCAACTGAAAGCTGCTCTTTGTTTAAATAAACCAATGGGATTCCTCGATTTAAACATCTATCTAAAAAACATTTTCTGGAAATGAATCATGTCTAAAATTTGCGCTTAACTATTCTTCTGTAGATAAAACAAATCTGTCAAGTAATCGTCTCATAATATGAATTGATGCATTAAAAAAATTACCATTCAATATATTCTAAAGATATTGATCGTCTTGTCTAAATATGAAAAATTACCGGCACAACAAAAAATGATGTATGACCAAAAAGTATTCATCGTGTATTGTGCATGACTAGTACTTAGCATTTCTCGTTCTCTCAGAATTTTTTCTTCTTCGAGCAATCAATAATCTATCAAGTAGAAATTTTTACTCAGCTAAGTTGTGTGTATCAAAATTTGACATGAACTGTTAGAAAAAAGAAAATCAACGAAGTATCTAAGCAACTTTTTCTCAATGTCATCATCTTGAAAACAAAAAACTTCTATCATAATAATACTAAGCAATATCCTTTTCAGATACTGATTGTGTCATGTTTTTTTTTTATTTAAAAGAAAATGAAAAGATTCTTATCGTTTAATTACTTCATCTTCTATAGAAAATTAATTGTAAAGAAAAATATTTACTTCACTACTCACTGGAAGCATTGTGATCCAACTCAATAATAAGACAAATAAATGCATGTACACATAAAAGGGAAAATGATAGAATGGAAGAGAGAAAAAAAGAACAACAGAGTCGTTTTGCATTCTTATGTAATTTATATCTTTTTCTTGTTCTCGTCTTTCTAGTGCATTCTAAAACATATAAATATGCAAGTCACGCACATTTTTATGATTAAAAGCAAGTTCAGTCGAGTTAAATATTTTTATTAGAAACTAAAATCAAGAGTTTTCTTTCTTTTTAATCACCAACGCATACCATTATAATTGTATATATATATATATATATTTATAATCCTTGTATATTATGAAACATACTGTGTGATTCGAACAAAAGAATAATGAAAAGAAAAAGCCAGTACTATTAATCTATTTTTCTTTTCCGGCATATTTCCATTCTGTTTCTGTTTAATATGTGCATCAATGAAATTAACATGGTGTTTAATATGTTTTTCTTTTTGCCCAAATGACTTCAGACTATCGAGTATTTAATTTTCTATTTCTATTGATTAGTTCTTTTTTAATAGGCAAAACATGTTTCGCCTTGATTGTAACAATGAATTAGAAATATGTCTTACGGAATAATTCAAGGGAAATAATATAAGTCCTCTATGAATAATTAATGAGTAATCTGTGCTTTTGTGCATTTAAAATAAAAACAACAATATGAATTTATTATAGTCCATTTCTCTCATTTCATTAAAGACGTATTCTTGCGTTCTTCTTAAAAGAATGTCTGTCTTTATAGGCGTCCTTGACACGTAGTTTTAGCATAAATAACTTTTTAGCAGCAGCTTGTCGTAGACATACACCGGGGGGTTATTCACACATATGTGAACTTTTTCACTATCATAATTACAGAAAAAGAATTCACAAGATGTTCCAAGTTATATTTGCTAATTTAAACGAAATTCCATATTATTCCTCAGAATTTTATCTCATCGGAATATGTGAAAAAAGAAAGTAAAAACGAATATAATGTTGATTCTATTATATTTCCACGAATGAGATACGACATAAATGCGTGACTTTCATCAGACAATACCGTACATAGTTATTTTGATCTATTCAGATAAGAAGAATTGACATGCTAAAATCCGATGAACAATTATTTTCATAGTATCATATTGCGTACACTATACGCAGTTCATACAGTCCTGTATTTTTTGATCGATATGATAAGCTCTGTTGTATGGGAACATCTATATGAAAGCATAGCAACGAATTTTAGACCACTATCTATACATCCTGACAAGAACAAACAACTTGAACTAAGTTGCATGTTTTGAAAGAACCGTTATCGTTTAAAATCTATCGGCATATGGTGCTATTTAACAGTAACAATGTTCTATTATATACTACGATATTCGAATCAATTCATCGTTTCAAACCCGAATAAATCTTTATTAATGATTGTTGTCTATAAGGTCAGCATGTCATTTATATCGTATCACAGAGAGTGTGATCTTTTTGTAAACTGACTTCAGTAATATACGATTGATCATTTCGCAATACTTTGCACTGTATATTGAAAATAATGACACAGTATATGGTATTTATCCAAATGCTATTCGATCCGATTCAACCATCAGACTCAGAAATTTTCGAATATTTCTTTTATTTAAATCTATATTGACATCACTTGATAGTAATCGATCTTCAAAATGATTATAGTTAATATTTAGAAGTTTTATTGATCGACAGAAAATTAATTAAAATGAACTATTCTCAAAACTTCATAACTATTAAATAAGCCAGGATCTTATAGAACTAGAAACTATATAATTGAACAATAGTCAATTTTTATGGGCTTTTTTTTGTTAGTGTATAGAGAGTAGTCTAAAAGTTATTTTTATTATTTTACATGGATGTGTCATACAGCATAGTTTATCATATCTATCGATAGATACAAAAGTGCATGAGCTACGCATAGGTAATAATAATAATGCAGTAGGGCTTCTCATTATTGTTTTTGATACTGTTTTGAACGCACTTTGTATTCGCTCAAATATTGAGTCGGATAAGATGATTACCTTGAGTTACTATAGTTTAATATAGCTATGGATTTGAGAGCAAAAAGAAATATGTCAATAGTTTCAGAGGTGTCTATGTCAATGAATGAATTATTATCCTACATGAATGAGGATTTCTATTGAGAGATCGGATTTTATTAGAGAATTATTAATAAGCGTATTCATCGAAAATTTACTGCTATTCAAAGAAAAATTTTGGTTTTTGTTTTATAATTTATCATGAACTGAACTGTATGTGAAAGTGTCTCATATCCAGATATCGAAAAGGTCATAACTCTGAAGCTGTATGTTTACCTGATTGCACTCAACACTATGATTTCGGTGAACATCTGAAGTTGTAGAAGACTGTCTGATGAGTCAATCTACTTGTTGCTTCATAATAAATGAATCAATTTTTGTATTTCTTCCTTTTTTTTATCATCTACTATAGCATATATATTATAATAATAAAGTATACAACGTGAACAGCTAAAAGAATCATATTTAAAGTTTCATTTGAAATATTCACCCTTTATGTTCGAAATTAACATAATTCTATTGAAAGAAATTATTACTCTTTGACAGTTTCATATCAGATACAAAGAATCGATACTGTTTCTGAATTATGTTCTTCAGACATACATAAAATTTATACTGTTGTGGTTCGAACGAATTTTTTTGAAATAGATATATGATTTTCGATAAAAAAATATGTCAGATAGAGTACATCGATTTTCATGTGTAGATCATTGACAACATTAAATACATTATCATCGTTTCAAATACAAACAACTAAGATCTGCCTAGTATAAAGCATTAATTATTTATTATACGTCTACTTCATGACTAAGTAGACTCGAACGATTTTTATTTTTATTTTATCCGAATAAAACGTTAAATCCAGTCAAGCATAACTAGACATGTCTTGATGATGAATAGTCGAGTACACTAAGAGTATTAGTTACTTATTATGATTAGTTTCTTGTGTGAGTAGCCATCTTGAAATATAACATATGAATAGTTAATGTCCAACTAGAATCTTCTTGGACTCGGTATCATGTTGTTTGTTTTCTACCTATTAATTTGTCGATTCTAGAAATATCTAATAAAATCAAGAGTTATTCAATGAGTTTTAGTGTTGTTCACGTTCCATAGTCGAACAGTGTCGAAGAAGTTCTAATGCTCTATGAAGCAGGAATCCTGTACAGTTAGATTTCCTCATATCCTAATCGGTAAATTTTGTAATTAAAATCTTACCATACCTGTAACTTGTCAGATTTTTCCAGATGTCATCGTGAAGTATCTTTTGATGCTAACTCAATAATCAAATATAAAAGTGTCCAGTACATCACCAACTTCCTAAAACAATCATCATGGAAATGTTACTGATGTAGATTCCTATTGTTTGCAGCAGATTTTGTCACTTAGTATAGTCCATTTCGCATATTATGAATAGAAATGATGGATTCAAGTAAGAGTCACTTCTGATGAATAGTTAATTTCAAAATGTAAAACTAGAATGAACTTTCATCTTAGTAAAAGTCTTTTAAAACTCTTCAGTAGCATCACTATAAACTCGTCAACACACGAGATATAGAGTTGCGAGATTCGATATTCATATGCAATTTCACATTGGAAAAAAAATTCTAAATTCGTTTACACTCGTCTTTAGTCATTATGTATTGAAATTTAAAACGAATTCTATTGCACATAACTAAATCTCGTCTTTCTCAAACGAACATTTTGGACATAGGTTTCAGTTTATCAATCAAATTGGGTAGCCGTTACTTGAATATTCTCATTGAAAGTCGTAGTATAAGAAAAAGAATCATTGAGCGCATCGGAACATCATCTTTTTACTCACATTCAGAAATAAATGGCATAGAAAACTCACCTACATATCTTATTCTCATAAAAATTGAATTTCAATTAGTTAAAAGTGAATCGATTTTCATGTTCTGGCGAAGATTCACATGCGTTCTTCTATCTACCAAAAATCTGCAATGTGTATTTAAAATACGTTAAATTATGACTGAACTAGCTGAAATTTCAACGAATGTTTCTTCTTTACAAAAGAATCTATTACCATTTAGCATAAACATCGACTTAAAAGAAAACGTCATGTATCTTCGCATGAAGAATTGACTAACTCATCGTACAACGTAATTTCTTTCAATTACAATTTGTAGCATAGAAATTTTTCGAAAGATCATTGTTAATAATTGTAATCGAAGAACAATTTATTTTTGCAAAAACATCGATTTTTTCAGTTTCTCTGTTGGTACGATGAAAAACGAAACATGGTTACCGATCGGTACTTCACTATAAACAATATTCTTCATGGTTTTTAAATCCTATGTTTCCTTCATTTATTGTCCGAAATTGTTCTATCAATGGCCATTTCAAGAGGCAGTACAAGGTTCAAGGGTGTGGATGTAATATTCATCTTGTTTCGAGAAATTTATATAAAAAAAAAATTCGATCATAAATGACTATTGTCGCAAACACCCGACATAGGTGTTACACATAACACATAATAAAAGCAATGTAAAAAAGTTATACAGAATGATTGTAATGTTGGTTCAATCAAGATGAACACATATAGATTGTCTCTGATCTCAAACTATGACATAGTTTTGAAGTTTCTTTACTCTATAAGATAAACAACAAAACGAGCCTGCATTTCATAGATTTAGTTTATTGATATATTTGTTCTTCTTGTTCATCTATATCAATAGAAAATTTCCTTAAATATCATGTTTTCCACTATCCTCTTGAGCAGATTTATTTTTCGGAACACATCAAGAACTATTATCCTAGAAGTAATTATAGAAGACTAGTAATTGTGAAAGTATAAAAATGTCATTCAATCATGCTTGTGACTATTCTCGACTTCTCCATAGGTAGCACATCGAATGGATAAATTCAGCAACACTGATATCATGAGATCCTAGAAGTGAATGGATTACACGAAGATAATACATTAAAGTAACTAGAGTAAAACGAAAGAAATTGTTTTTCAAAAATCAACAAAATCTTGATCTCAAAAGACGATATGAGAAAATACGTTGAGCAGATGTTTGTTTGCATTGGTGGATATCGTTCATCTGGTATCAAACAATTAAAACATAGTAAATAACAAATCATTATGATGAACACTTTGATGACTAATGCAAATGTGGAGCACCTGCCTTGAGCAGTACGTACTCTTTTCTTCCCTCGTCACTATTTTTCATATCTTCGAAAACAACGAATAAAATTGAAAACTTAAAATTAAGAAACGTCTTATTGAAAAAGAAATTTTCAAAATGGCTTTTACATAGAATCACATGTCTTACAGCTGTCGAGATATTCTCGAAACTTCTCGTCCAATGAAAGAAATACCTATAGTTAATAATGCGAAGAGTTAATTTTCAGAGACAAGTCAATCATTTCTGAATCCTACATTTAAATTGTCTCGAATGAGAATTGTTTCAATTACGATAAATTCCAAAATAGGAAAGGAAACCGATTTCCATTGTTTTAGTATTAGAATCGAGAGAAGAAAAGAAAGGTAAGTATAGAAAATTCTGGGCTTCAAAAAAAAATAAAAATAAAACAAAAACTAAGGAGACTCAAGAGATCTCTATATTAAAGAGAAATGTCAATGAAAAAGAACTAAACTCATTATAACGTTTGATTTTATGAAAGTGACAAAAAAAACACATCTTTAAACGTTAAACTACCTAGAACAATTTGATTAATAGTCTCTCTTGAGATTAGCGCTGACTTTTTATCTTTTCTTTTTTTTGTTGATGCTTCAAATCATTGACTTTCTCAATGTACTTTTAATTATTCTTACGTTCAAAAAATAACAAGATGGAAGAAAACTAAGTTGCGTTACTGAATATGAACTAAGAAAATGATAATAAGTTCTATTGTCATTGAAAGTCTTACGATAAGAATTAATCTCTTTGTTTCGATTCAATCGATATATGATATGTTCGTCTCATTAAAAGATCATTTTCGAATTTTGTCTTGGTTCGATTGATAAATCTCATTTTATTTTTAAACATTCGACGAAATTAAAATCTTTCTATTTTGTTTGCCTATTCAAAATCAAATACATAAATTTGCCTATTGGCTTTTTTTTGATTTTTCGGTGATCGATTGAGGTCGGCGAATGTCTTTCTATAATTGTGTTACATCAACATGACACCACATGAGATTGTCAGAATAAAAAGAATGTGAGTCAAGTATAGATTTGATCTCTCTTCTTATGTGTTATTATTTATTCGCTAAGCGAAAATGACTTCACAACATTTTATGGTTCAGTGAGCAAAGGCGGATCTTATGCCGCTTTAATTAAGATGAATCATCCTACTCAATAAATAGCTATTACACTATACTATTCAATCAATCTTGTGTAAGTAACTCATACATAACAAAGATAAAACAAGAAACGACGAAAGAAAATCATTGAAAATTTCTGGTGTTAACAGAATTCAATCTAATTGTCATCCAAAAAAAAACCATCGATTATTTCAACACACTTGTTTGTTACTCATCGATGAATGATAACTTTCTATCCTATCTAATATAATTCTTTAACATCTACACTCGAATGCAAATCATATCATCCGTCAAAAACAAAACAAAAAGAAATTCTGAATAAACAAATACATTTGTTTTGTCTTTATCTCTATCAAGCTTGCTATCATCCATTTCTCTTATTATGACAAATGAATAATGCATACTACGTCGTTCTTGCATAGACAATGTCAATTGAAATCTTGTATGATGACTTCCGTTGTCAATCTTCAATCGACTTAATTCATTACAATTTTATTGTACATTATCCTAACGATGATTTCATCGAAAAAATTAATAGTAATCAATCAGAACTATCTCGAACGAATAGGATGACCTTCGTAAGCAAATCTAAATGATTGTCGTTGTCTTCTTTTGGCGTGGAAAGATTATCTTCACTACAAAGATCGACCTTAGAATGTTTGTATAATTAATTGAGTGTTTCCGATTTGTTGACACTTGGTAGACATATCGAGATAAAATGTAAATCATATATGATTTGAGAAAGTCATTTCAATCGTAACAATGGTAATATCATGTTCATTCAGCAAAATTACAGAGCCTAATCCTTTGTCTCAAAAATTCATAGAAGACTATCTTATCTCTCTCGATTCTTATCTTTGCAAATTTCTATAGCCTGACAATGTTTCATTCGAACAAGGTATTCCTTACTCCACAAACATAAAATTCATAATCGTGTTCTAATGATTTTGAAGATAAATATTCTATATTAGTCGACATTTCTAATACAAGAGAGAACATTTTTATGAATAATAAATCTTAAGATTCTCAATGAATCATTCATATTGCATGATTGTTTCGTTTATTTTTGTATTCAAGTCGAACTATTTTATTATCAACACAACGCTAATTGAAGAGTATCGAATAAACATGCACATTTTCCTTTTTTTTCTTCTTCTATTTCGTATGTGCATTATACGATAGTAATAACAACTTCTGTCAACGATAATAAATGCATTTTGATCATGCATAGCCTATGGTTGGTCAAAAAAAAAAGAAAACGAAAAAAGGTAATTATATCTATACACAGGTACATATAAAAAAGCGAGAATATACGTGCTTTCAAATGCCATAAATCAAACATGGCAAGTTTGCAACACCCTCATCGTCAATCACTATTGAAGAGAGAAAGGAAGGGTTTTCTTCTTTTTTTTCCCTTTTTCTTTTGCGAGACAGCTTCAGGGTTTTTTGCATGAAAATTCGTTTGATGCTTGATTTCTTAACACATTTCAATGATATGACACTTTCGTTTCTCGTTTTCTTCTTCTTCTTTTTTTTTTGTTTCTTCTTTTTATCTATTATTTTATTGGCTATTATCAATATTCTTTTTTTCTCGAATGAGAAAGGACGAGAGAAGAAAAGAAGGAGAAAAAACATGGGAGAAATAACTCATCCATAATAATTCTATCTGTTCTGTTTTAGTATCTAAAAGAAAAAAAAAAGAAAAGAAAATCAACTCGTACATAACTTCAAACATCACATTCCATATCCAAGAATTTAAAAACGAACAACACACAAAGAAAATTAATATTATGGTCAAAACTGCACAACACCATTCAATATCATGGGAACCAGTATATTCACAACAACAGCAACTACCAGCACAAGCTGATTATTGTATGAATATACAAAGCAATAATTATACAAATCAAATCAATACAAGCGATACATCACAAAATGTATCATCATTATCATTAGAAAAAAATTCTTCTTCAGTATCAAATGAATTCAACTCATCACCAATCGTATCAAGTCATAAAGAAATGTATCCATGGATGAGTGAAAAAAAACATGGAACTAATAAAAATAAACAAAATTCGAAAAATCTCAATAGCAATACCGATTCTTCGACATCTTCTTCTGGTATGATTTATTTTAGAAACTAAATCTACATAGTCAATGTAGTTTCTACATGATAGGATGATTCTAATTTCAAGGACGTTCTTATAGATAGGATTATGACACCAGATTACTCTGATGAATGATTGGAGACGAAATTAGCGTGAGGAAGTACGATGACTCAGAAGGATGATTGGAAGTATATTATTTAAATTAAATCAAGGTCCTTGACAATCACTACCTTTAACATCATTGAAGGAAAACGAATATGTCACATTAATTTTGTTGATAGTATATTTTTCTCGTAGCGAAAACAAAGAATATCATTCTTATTCGAAGTATGCTGTTTCATATGTTTGATAAGAAACTGTACGATGAGAAGAAGTACTAATAGTGTTTCGCTTTTCTCTATCTTTACCTCAGATGATTTACAGGAAATATACCCAAGAATGTATTCAATTGTTTATATTGAATTAAAATAAAGAAGACAAAAAAATAATATATTTGAAATATCAGACTTCGTCTTTTTCAATGGCGTACCAACCTGCGAATGGTGAGTGTTAAATAATACAAAACTTCAAGGGTCAATCGTTTTGTTTCTCTCTCTCTCTCTCTCTCAATTAACATTATTAATGCTGCCCGAGAAAGTGAGAATGATACATAAAGTTAGAAAAATAAAAATAAAGGTGTCTGCTTCAAGCAACACATATTTATTATAAGAAAAAAAAAAGACCTAAGAATGAAAAGAGACCACCGTTAATTTATTCTTCGAATATCGTAACCGTATGCTTCTACTGATGCATGTTTTTCATCTTTATGTCTACTGACAGACGCATGTATGAATTCGCATGACAATGATTAATGAGTATATCATTATTCATCGAATATCATGCTGTCGTCTTCTTTAAGAATATAAAACATCGAAGCTTATCATCGTATTGTTATTTATATTGATATAGAATATAATGGAATTTCTTTTTTTGTGTTACTTCTATTTTCATAGATAAAATTAATTCAACAATATCGAAACGAGCTCGAACAGCATATACAAGTGGTCAATTAGTTGAACTTGAACAAGAATTTCTCTTTAGTAAATATTTAAATCGTCCACGACGTATTGAACTTGCACAAAAACTTAATTTAACAGAACGACAGGTAGAGAAAGAAAATATTATAAATTTTTTGCTCATAAAAAGATATATATATATATGACATTTGATTTCGTTTCAAAAAATACTATTCATTATACAATTTATAGATTAAGGTAAAAACAAATTTTTATAAATAAACATAGTTTTCGTTAATTTGTCATAGTAGATATGGTTTCAAAATCGTCGTATGAAAGATAAAAAGGATGGTAAAAATCGATTATCATATACCAATGGTTCTCATACTAATATCAATAGTTCACCATTGGCTAGTTCAACAACAGAAAAAGATGATATGAATATTCGTTCATATCATGCAAATCATAGTTATTATCAACCATCATCGATGGCCGCTACATTTTCTACACCAACATCCTTTCAAACTCTACACACTTATAATACACAACAAACAGCAGATATATATGAAATGACAAATAATTATTCAATAAAACAATCGAATTATTATAACAATGGAAATAATCTTAAAACAAATTATCATAATTCAATACCTCCGACATCGTATGATAATTATTATTTTAACACGGAAAATTCAGCAATACATCATCAACATCATCACACCGGTTCAATATTACCACCATTTGTTTAGAACAATTTTCTGCCTAGTCTTATGTTAATTTGTTTGTTTCTTATTCTTCGTCTTCTTTTTTTGTAATATACATATAGACTATGTGAAAATGTTATTGTACAGCAGAGTACATAATATATGCATGGATAAATAATGACTTTATTGTATGAGATATACATCTACATATATATATATATTTATCGAAGTTGAAACTTGAATTTTACTCTTAATTTGAATGTTTTGGTTTTAGTCCGAATTCGAAGATTTCTACTTATTTAAGAGATACGGAGAAAACATTAGTCGTCACTTGATAAGAACTGTTTATTGTCTTTTTCATTGCGAATTTGATTAGATTTCGTTCGTCTGTTTTTCTCGTGTTCTTCGAAATGTAAAAGTGGATATGAAACTTTTATTCTAATGATAAAGCAACAAATTTTTCAATGGGTACTATGAGTTACATGATTGACTCAGAGAGTACTGCCAGCATTACTGCTTGGTATAGTAATTATTTTTTCATATAGAGATAATTTGCAAATACGATCGAAGCTGATTGCTTTACCAAAGTTCTTCACAGACATTGCTTATAGAAGACTAATCATAACAACATACGACTCTATAGAAAATTCAAAAAGATTGATCTGATAGTTTTTCAGTATTGTATCTCCCTACCGGCATAATTTGTATTTAATAAATAAAAAAGACATCTACGATAATCTCTACAAATACTAAATTAACTTTTAGATTCACATTGATTCAAGTCTTTATATGATAATAATGAAAGTAAACGTTAATTTAGAAGTGGTTTTACGAAAGAAAAATTTGGCAAGATGAAGTTCATATTGATATCAATAGATCTCATCTTTTGATTTGTCTCGATGCATGATAACACATCAACTGATGTTGTCAAATAACTCAGAAAATCGAAATCTCTAGTCTAGTCGAATCATTCTTCGATTCGATTGTGTCGCTATGCGGACTGATGTATGCAACAGAAAAAAAGTTAATTCATTGACATACGTTTGAGTATATGAGTATGTCACTTTCTTTCTAAATGCAAGTTTTTCTATCGTTAATTTTATTCGGATAGTCTTAAGAGAACATACTTTATATCCAATAGGAAATAATTTAAAGGTAGTAACATACCTCTCGCTTTCTGATGTTTATGCAAAAATTGGATTCTATGAAGGGTTGCTCGCAGAGCAAAGGTTTTGTTAGATTCGAAGTTCTCAAATAATAATTACGACCTTCTATGATATAATTACTTGAGTCACAGTGATTAGTTTCTCGATAAAAAACGTCAAAGTTACGGATGTACTCTCATAGATGCAAGAGTCCTTTTCTTGCAAAGATGAGATGTGAGACAATTGCCGAAAAACATTGGAGCGAAAGACCATTATAAGTTAAATGTCAAATTTTGATCAAAATCAGGATATATGTAGAGTTGTAAAAGAAGGCTTTCTCTATTCGATAGAATATATGTTATCAAGTGCTGCTAGGCACCGATGAGACCAATAGATGACGCCAAATTCGCTGCATTCCATTGTACAATATAGCGAATATGGCCGCAACTATCTATATCATCGGTGCTAAACAGAAGTTACTAATACATATGTTGCCGGATAGAACGAGCCGCCCGTTACAAATCTGCATACATCCCATCTTTTGGTCAAAGCTTTATAATCGCCTTTTTCAATATTAAAATGATATTCAACCGAAATAGTATCTAGTATATATATAGATGAAAAGCATTTGCAGCTCGATATTTCTAACAGTGTCGGAAAAACGAGAGTGAAACGGTACGCATTCGACTGACAGAATGATTTTGAAAAAAGCGTGAGATATACCTGACTTTTTATTTTCTTGCAAATGCTCAAGTGTTTTCTTAATCCTTTCAAAATTTTGTACTTTTTCGAGCATGATTCATGCGATGAGTATGTTTTCTATGTTCAAAAAGCATTTAATATCTACGTTCAAGTCAGTTTTTACACCTTGATTTTTAGAAGAAACTCCAACACTCATTTTGAACTGAAGTCGAAAAATGTTTCACGTGCATTTTAATATGAAACTGGAATATGACCAAAAGTTAAAAAGTAGATGACTCTAAAATTCATTGAGATAGGAAGCATTAGAAATTCAGGTTTTTGATGTTCATAACTGTGTGAGAGAAAGTTTTATTTTGTTGATAGATAGAGAATAATTTATAATATGTCTATATACTATATTTCATCATCTCAGAATTGGACAAGGATGTTGACATGTGATCAAAGAATTTAAACCAAGATCGATATTTTCCTTAAGAATGATTAGTTTTATTATCAACAACTAGATTGACATTTTTGATTGAAACCAACATTGGAACAGTTTATGATATAGATAGTTCAATGGTAACATGAAAAAAAGATTGGTTTGTTTTTCAAAATATGAAATGTTACATTCAATTGAAGTTATCTGTAGATTATCAAGGTAACACCGAGTACTAGGCGGGTGGAATGGTCTCTAATACGAAGAAAACACATGTACGATCTAGGTTAGTGTCAAAAAGATAAATTTATTCGAAACTTTTAATCTCTTTTATTTGATAGGATTATAAACATAGTGATTTCAAGAAAATGAATTATTGGAAAAGGAGAAAACAGTCATTATATGTATATAGTTATATGTGTGTTTATGTGTTTTTTTTCTTCAATGGATGAACTTCCAATGAACTTTTTGTTCGAATAATGAAATAATGATTTCCTAGCATAATAGCATTCTTTAATTCTCGTTCATATACAACAGCAAGTTTTATTTTTGATTTGTTAACTTGAATAAGATGTACGCCATTTACATTAATGAAAAGCCATTCATTGTTTAATAATGGTGATAATTCCCAATCGCATGGTGACTTAGGTAACTCAACTTCCCGTATTCGAGATAGATTATTGGAATTTCTTAATTCAAAACGCCAATTGTTGTTTTGTGTATTCAATATAATCATGCCCAATTGATCGGAATCTGGATGGGAACGTATACACCATATGCCTTCATAATAAGCACAGGTATCTGGTGAGCTCCAACGCCTCATTAATTTACATGAAGACGACTCTAAAAAATACTCGTCAATTATTGTTCCACAACCTAGTGAATAAGAGAATATAAAATGAATATCATTTAGTCAATTTTATCGATTGTAAAGGTCTATAAGGCAGGAAAAACGTTTTTTTTTAATGATTTTTCTCATCGAGAATATCTTATGCAAATGTTGTCGTTCGATGAACTACTCGAATATTCTAAATAATGAATGCTAGAAATTGAATTTTTATTTCTTTTCATCTTCAATGTTGTTGTTGAATTCTAACGAATTTTTTTTTCAAAACTAAGAAGATTTTTGTTTGATTCAATACAAATACTTTCTCTCTTTATGTAATATTCATTCTTTGTCGTGTTGAGAAATATCTCTGAAATAAATCTCTTTTAATTATACATGTACATCGATCTTTTTTCAAAACGACTCCTCATGAAAAATATACGACGACTGATATGTTCAATGAACATAGATTGTTTCATGTTTTTTCGTTTGTCTAAAATTAGAACATGTTTTCAGTTCAATGTCGTTTACCAGAATAGGTTATAAATAATGCTCTGCCAACACATGCACATCGCCAAAATAGAGCTCTATCATTGTACGGTTGAACTGCACTGTATGTTTTGAATAATAATTGAACTGAATGATTCAGTACCAGTTTTGTAGGGGTACTTAATACAGTTGGATTATAAGTAAATAAACCTTTTTGTGTTAAAAAAATGAACGAACGAAGGGCTTTACACCATATAATATCGCGTATTAATCCTCCGTACCATGGAATGACCTGTGGTTCGAATTTCGGTGGTGCATGTATTTCTAATGACGTTGAACCATTTTGAACAATAACGAGATTTTCATTTGCACAAAGTGAATTACCAGATTTTAAATGTGCTACATACTTTGGAATTCCTAATTTATTTAACTCAAGTTCCCCGCCAGTTTCGTCGAATTCTTTATCTGCAGTGTTTCGATTCATTTTCTAAAAATCAACAGTGAACGATGTAATCTTTTCTTTTAAAAAGGAAATAAGACATATGCCAATAGTACAATAATGCGTCGTTTGTTTTTACTATTCAATATAAAAATTAATTTCGATGTCATCATCATTTTACAGATAGTATATGCATAAAAAATGCCGGCATGGACATTGTACTAATGTTAAAAATTTCCATTTCATTTTACATGAGTACCTACTCGTGCACTGTGCTAATGGAAAAACTATTCGAATGGAATTCAAGTACCCATCAATAAGTGTTTTTTTTATTTATTTCATTCTTCCGTTCTAGAGACGAATTTTGACGAAAACATCTTTTTTTCTTCTCTATTCAGACATTCCATGTTTGAAGTCTTTTTCGAATCGATTATTTCATTTTACTTAGCGTTTTTTTCAATGCGAAAAAAATTAGTTTGTAATAAAGAGAAGAAGAAAAAAGAAATGAATTTAATTGCCGCAGTTGTAAAGGTGGGAACCTTTTTTCTTCTCACTTAAGGATGCAGAAATGCATCGAACATAAATGTGTCTTTTTCGTTTTTTTTTTGAGTAGAAACGAAAAATTATTGAAGGTGATCGTGGGCGTCATCGTCGTTGTCTTGACGGCTGTACATATGTATATTTGACAAAAGAAGGACAGGACATGACTGAAAACTAAAAGAAAGACGAAAAAAAAAATTCACTGCATATTGCGACGGCACATGACAGATCAGCATAATATATTTCACTGTATCGATCTGTCATTATTGCTCAGCCATTGTTTAATTCTTTTTTTTTTCTTTCTTCACATTTTGTTAACTTGTTATACTTATTTTAGGCACTATAAACAAAACCAATAACGATCGACGAAGCGATTTCGTTTGTTCTGTTTCAAGCACGTATTTGACGAAATTTTTTCTTTCTTTCGTTACTTATATTACTTTCTTTACCTGATTCATTTTCATTCAATCATCCGTGTGACGAACAATAGTTTACGAGACGCACACGCATGCATGCTTATAAATAAAAACGAACAGTAATCTACTATATTAATGTCGTCTACATCTGGACAATTTTTAACTATTCATCATAATGGTGAAATAGAACAAACATCGAACTCATTCGATTTATTTGCAACTGCATCGTAATTAATTTAAATAGATATTAAAATTTTAAAGGAACAAAAAGACATAAAAAAATATACGTATGCTTTATATTTATCTGTTCATAGATCATCTCCAACGAGTCAAACTGATTTTAATGCCACCGATAATTTCGAATATTTATCACAATTACTTAAAGATAGACGACAACTTGCTGCTGTGCCAAATATGTTTCTTCATATTGAACGTTTACTTGATCAAGGTATATATATATATATATATTGAATATTTATGTTAATTATTTCGTTTTTCAATCATAAACTATTTTAGAAATAAACAAAGTTCGACTCAATCTTTATAATGCTAATCCTAATGCAAAAATTATATTACCAGAGCCCGATGGAGAAAAGAAAATATTTCAAGAGAAAATTTTCATACCAGTACAAGAATATCCTGAAGTAAGTTAAGATTATGCAATATTTATACGTTTAAATTTTGATGGTCATGGTAGAATAACTGCTCTTGATCAATAGACGCATGAAATTTCTTTTTCTTGTTTAATGTTCTTTACTAATCAGTTTTTCTATGTAATTTCTCGAGATGAATTTTCATTTTCGATTATGTGAATCCGTTCGAGTTTGAACGTATTTATACTCTAGATTGATTAGTACGTCGATAAATAAATATATATATATAAATACGGTAATCTCTAACAATTCGATTCCCAACTAGTTTCTTTTGCTCTTTCTATTAAAAAGAAAAACAAACAAACATCGCACATACATACGCTCACATCCATTGTCTTTCTTTACTTTTGATGCGCTTTTGCACAATTATAAAAACTCAATCACAAATAAATAAAACGAACTAATGAATTCTATCTTCAACATGAACTATTATCATAATAACAAAGATTAAATTTTTAGTCTTTTATTGTGAATACCATGCGAAAGCTCTGTCTTTTTGTCTTTTTAATATGCATGATTATTTCGCTAAATTCATATCGTTTCGTTGTTGTAATAATCCAATATTTGTTTGTATTACATGTATATAAATATAAATATATATGTGTGTGTGTGTGTTAGTATCCAATTTCTTGCTTATTTTAGTTTAATTTTGTTGGTCGTATACTTGGTCCGAGAGGAATGACAGCAAAACAACTCGAAGCTGATACAAGCTGTAAGATAATGGTTCGTGGTCGAGGATCAATGAGAGATAAACAAAAAGTAGAATAAAAAGAAAACAAATCTTCCTATTGTATCTTGTGTTTGACATAAATAATTTATCTTCGAAATAGGAAGATCAAAATCGTGGTAAACCAAATTGGGAACATTTAAGTGAAGAACTTCATGTATTAATACAATGTGAAGATTATGAAAATCGTGCATTAGTTAAATTAGAACGTGCCAAAGAAGAAATAAATAAACTATTGAAGCCAACAGTAAATATGTTTTTTCATGGAAAATGTTTTTCTCATCGGTTATTTGTTTTGCATATCTCAAAGGCTGAAGGTGAAGATTATTTAAAAAAGAAACAATTAACTGAATTAGCTATTATCAATGGAACGTATCGTGAGCCAAATTTATTTTCAAAAAAATTTCAATTACAAAATAATCAAATGCCAATCGGTGCTCCATTGATTTTAACACCACGTCTACAACAAAATTTTCTCACCGCACAAATGCAATCAGCATCGGGACCAACGTTTTTTACAACAAGTGAAGCTCAGTCAACAATCGGCACTATGCCACAAACGTCATTGCTACAGAATGGTGATTCTAATTTTCTTCAAGTATTTACACCGTTACAAACAATTGATCAAATCGGAGGTATGTTATCTAGTGGTACACATTTTTTAGAATATCCAAATCAACATGGTAAATATTAATCAAATTTTTTTTATTTCGTATTGTTGACTAACTCAGGTTTTTTTATTTTTTATTTAAAGCATTTCCTTTTCTTACGGCGGCAACATCAACAGGTATCAAATTTGTTTCACTGCAGATTTTATTGAACAGTACCATGCACTTGCTGTTATCGTTGTCGTAGACATCATAAAAGCAAAAGTATTGATTTATTCCTTAACCCTATTATGTTAATGCATAATCTCTATTGATATCTACGTCACACTACCATTTAAAAAAAAAAGAAACATACCAAAACTTGCTTCTTTTTTTATAATCACTTTTTAACGCAATCACATAACTAAATGATTGTATTTAATCATAAATTAATTGGAAATAACAGCAGGTGACATGCTTATAGTGATCGATAGATAGTATAGATGTGGAATCAAAACCATTCTCTCTTCTTCTAGGCTCGTTAATATCACTGATTCAGCGATGATGGAGACAAAGAAAAAAAGGCATGAACCAATAAAAACGCTTAATTCCTCTTGTTTCTTTTTGAAAATCAAGGTCATTTTTTTTGTTTATATGATTTCTTTTCTGTTTGTAAATGCTATAGAATTGACTGACAACTATAAAAATGATTTCTCTAAACCGATGTTTATAATTATTTTCATAATATCTCACTGCTTTCTTTTTGCTTTTTCTTTCTCATCTTTCTCGTGCAGGTGTAGCTACTAGATCAACAACCAACCATCCTTCAGGAAAAATCACACCAGCAGCAACAGGTTCTTCTGTGTCTGCCCGGTATCAACCTTACACAATTCAGCCACCTGGTCTTAATCGATCTTAAACCTCTTCTACTTTCTTTGATAACTTAAAATAACATATAAAGGTTTGTTTCTTTTATTATCTAACAAAAGAAAAACCAAATAATTTAATATTTAGTTTTCTCTTCATACTGATTTAACAATTACGCGTAAAACACTCTCATTCTTAATATTCTGCTTGCTTAATTTATAACAAAATAAATTTTCGTATACCTGTGATTCTCCTTTGTTATTGATGATGGGTGTTCAAAAAAAATAAGCCATCGGTAGTGATAACTTTTATCATTTGTATTACAGTTATTTAGAAAAAAAAGTAAATAATTCTTTCGGCATTAATAAATTTTTGTTTTTGTTTTTTTTCTATGTATGTTTGTGCGTGTTCATAAAGTATGGAAACCAAAAAGAGTGAAATCATTGTTTTGAATGACTATCGTAGAAGAATAAAAACACATGATATATATATATATATATATATATCCGTCCGATGTTTCACATATTTCTTGTACAAACGTATGTATTCTCTTATTTTATACTGTTATGTCTCTCATTATTCTCAATGAACATTCTATGAAAGTGTTTTTCAGTCAACAACAAATGATCGTTCATCTAAAGCAGTAACGAGAAAGATTATGTTGAATTGATATCAATGAACTTGAAATGACTAAACATTGGTTTGATTTTCAAAATTGTTTCCATAAGCTTGATTGTACTATGTATCATCATCAATAGCTTTAAGTTGATTTCAATTCTTTCGTATCCCATTTGTGTATTAGTTATTAGAAAAATCGATGAATATATTTTCCATGTTGATCTGTCTTCTTTCTGACGTAAGTTCTCTATGCAGTTTTATGAAGTGGCATCACTAGGATAAGGCTAGAAGAAGCAATGAGTTCAGTTTGAGGTGAGGCTCATCTGTCAATCTTCAACTAAGTTATGACTTACGTTTTTAGAGATTCAGAGTAATACCCAGATTGTGCTCGAATGATTATCTTTCTTTTTTATATCTTAACAATATGTATTTGTATAAATGAACTTACTCATTCTTTGTATCTAGGATCGCACTAATACAAATATGAAGTTTCAGATATGATGTAATGCTAGCTATCAAACTTTCTATTATCATTTCGGTACATTTAAAACTGATTAGTGTTTCAAAAGAAGGCGAAAGCTAGCTCGCAATAGGATGGTGTATGTGTGACGATGAGACCTGAAATAGTATAGTTTTAGTGTTGCTTCGTTTTTGATATCATCGATAATTTCTATGTGTTAATTTTGGTACTTCTCTGGATATTTATTTTGTTAGTTTGATTGAACTTCTGACTTACTATAAGTTAGCCTAAACATTAAAGTTTACTCTAATTCAACATTTTGGCAAGTGATGTCAGTAAACTTATGTGTGTGTAAGTAGGGAAAGAACTGATAAATAGTCGGCATTATTCTATCTCATGTTAAAACTTCTATAATAAGTTTCATAATTGAGATGCTGATAATTCGTTTTTGAAAAGTGGCTAATAGTCCGTTTAAAAGAAAGAAGAAAAATTATACATATTCCTATTTTCTGTTATATTCTACTGAGTATTATATCATATTTCTAATAAACTTTTATAATTAATAGAGATAACACAACAAGTGAAAGACTCACAAGCCCAAATACTTGTTGTTAAAAGAACGCTTCTTGTCGTCAAATGACAAGTCGAAGCTGGTCGTAGATTGATTGTTCATCAAAAAACTTCATATTGAGCACGTTTTTGTTTTATTTTTACAAGAAAACCTGACAGTTATTCAAGGATTAATTAAGTTTTCATGTTACTTAATTTTAAATTTATAATAGAATTCATCAGATAGATGAATTTTCACTTGTTGAATATTAGTATGTCGATAACTAAACCAATTCACGAGAAGCTGATCTTTGTTTCTACGCAACTTTATAAGAAATTCTATTAAAAAGATCCAAGTAAATGAATATCGACGAAGATTAGATGAACATATGAAGCGTAATCAGCTGAAAATCTTTTTCATGTAATCAAAGATGATTGCTACGTTAATTGAATTATATATCAGGGAATCATTAACATCATAAGATGGGTTTATATTGACATGAGTTTTTTTCCTGTTTCACAATCATAAGTAAGCGAATACTGATTTAGGGTCTTCTTTAATATTTGTGACGATAATTTTTAATCTTAATCTTTAAAAGCCTATAACTGATAGGGTCCTTCTTGCCGTCTCTTGTTACGTCTGAGAGGCTTATAATTATTTCAACAATTCTCACCTCCCAATGTGAATTAAGACTCTAGCTTTCTTATTTCAGTCTGATGCATCGCTATCTTCTGTCATTGCTTGGTAAATTTCAATGTATCATACATTATTTTGAACGTTCTTCTATTTTCTTCTACTTTGTTTTATAACTATGAGATTATGAATCATTTTACTCTTCTTGACTCGTTCGTTCTTGCTCTCTCTTCTTATTACAATGCTCCTCGTTAAGTATTTAAAAGTTTCGTTTTGATAACATGCGGATTATGGTGAATTACAGCACCTGTTATTTCTTTCTTAAATATATATATATATATACCATTTGGTTTGCTTTCTTCGCACTCATCTCGAATATCTACTTCATTCATCTTTTTAACAAAATCATTAGGTAGAAAAACGCCAGATATTGAAGGGTTCTACAACTCAGCAAAAAAGTCTTCTTGCAGAAATATAATCTTCAGTTCTTCACCATTCCACTTGTCAGCGTCATCAATATAATTTTCGCATTTTTCATGTAGACATGAATCTAGAAGCTTTGTCGGTGTCAGTACCACTCTATTATGCACTCATTAATTTTTGGGAAAACGTATCAAGTGTTTTGTGTTGATAGATAGAGCGCTTTCATTCAAACTAAATTCAGAATGCCCTTTTGGTGAGCTATAAAAATATAGTTAGTCTTTTTTAGTATCATTTCTCTATGCTGAGAAAGATCGCTGTTCTCTAGTCCACTGGTAGAAACTGCCAAAAGAAAGAAGCAATATTTACAGTTCTTAACTGTGAAACATTTATCTTCAGATCAAAATAGTAAAATCTGTATAGTCAGCATAAAAAAGAACATGAAAATCCGAATATTATATAAGAAACTGTTCACATTAGTAATTCAACCTATACTCCTCATCAGCTATAGTTTATCCAACTTTTCCCCGTGTTTTCTCAGTGGTTCGATTTCGACGGAGAACAATTTTTCACAAAACATTCCGATTTAAATCTCGATTTTTATGTTTATTCTCAATATTTTGTCAATTTGATCTGATGATACATGTTTTAACAATGAAGAATTGAATATAGTATTTCATTCTAAAGATGATTTTACTACTGAACTGGAGAACAAGAAGTGTTCTGAGTAGATAAAGGCGATATTAAGAAAATCAAGCCACCAATATACGATCTGCTCAAGTCAATGAAGACAAATTGTCAATGCTGTCAAAAGTTTTGTTCATCTTGATAATTGTGATGATTACCCCGATAAGATCGAAAGCGAAGGAGCATTGATTATTATATGCGAAGATCTTACGTATGAACTAGTTTCTGCTCATCAGGACATATCAATTCTAAATAAAATCTATGTATTTTCCAGTGAGAACGCAGTAAACGATGAATGAAATAAAAGTTACTCAAAATTGAAATGAATCGTTAATAAAATCGGAGATTTATGTGAACTTCTATTGAAAGATATTCTTCGAATCGATATGGGTATGATAACATTCAATATCATTTCATCTCCAACATCCATGACTGGTTTCAACAATGTCGATCGATCACTCATGGATTCAAAATAAAACATGATGACAAGGCAAAGAAAGATTTTGTTGAATTTTGCCACGCAAAATATCTTGAAAATCACTGACAAGGAATGTTGCATAAGAATTTAGCTAAAAATTGAATCAACCATTTTGTGATATACACGAAAATGGTTCATTTATCCAATGCTTAATCAAGCAATTTGTACTCAAAATCTTGACATCATGTTGAACATCGGTTTCTTTTTGTGAGATCTACACCTGTAAATGATAGAATTATGTAAAGTATAAAATTGTCATGATCCATTCACAGTTTATCGAGGTTCAGAGATGCTCAATTCTGAATTCGAGAACATTCGAAGAAACTCAGTTAGTTTTAGTTCTTTCCCAGAAAGATATTCGTTTCTCCATGCACAGCATTTTCCACATCGTTGACATAAGTTTCAACAAAAAGGGGAAAAAATCTTTACATTGGCCGACAGCTTTGATTTATAGAATGATGACTAGTTTCCGTAACCGATGAGATTCATCAAGAATCAAAATAGAGATTTCAAGTCTTCCCTCTTATATCATGTAAAAGGTTCGGAAACGATGAGTAAATCTTCTCCACCAAACTATCGTCTTATAGTTGTATTGTATTGCAATATTTTTGACGCCTATCATCCTCAGCTTGGCCTATCATATTATAATATTGCTCTAGTCCATCGATTAATAGGATAAATGTGACAATCCCCTCTATTATTTTGAACAGACATTCGTAATCGGCAACAATAGACTTCGAGCAGTCATCGTTATGCCACCACTGCACACGTCAATACGGGTAAACTACATCAACATTCGACAGGACATTGTTTAAATGAATTCGTTTAGTGTCAGGCAGAGCTTGATACAATAGTAGAAACCCTTCCATCGAATCATATCAACCGAACAACATCGCGAGTACAATTGAATCGGTGTGATGTTTCATTGATCGGGTCAGTACTAGGAAGCACTCAAAATATAAAAGAAATCCCTTTCACATGACCATCCTCAATTTAGAAACATTACACAGTAACATTAGCGAAATATTTAAATCGATTTTGAGGACTGTTCGAAATGCTCTCATGCAAAGTCGAAAAGTTGTTAAAATTTTCGAATATTCTAGTTACCATCATCATCACGATGTTGCTTTAGCACACAATGTCATTGTAGGAATTTTTCAATTGATAAAAGCCTATTCTCATGTTCTCTCACATCTATCCAAGATAAAGAAAATATAGTGTACTATTCTTCGTCCTAAAAGGTCTCATCAAGCTACGTCACATATTTTGATAGGCGAAGTATGAATATCACATCTGAAGGTGGAGTATACGACTGCTCTCTTACATTACGCTTTAGTTTTGCGATTATGAAAATCATCTCGAACAACTTGTCAATCTGATATTGCTATGCTGCACTGCAACATTGGAATAGTGAATCAATTATTAGTAAAGTATGCAGTTTCTCTCTCAAAGTTTTAAGAGGCACACAGAATAGGACAAAACTTTTTTCTCAACGACAACACTCTACGACAATTTAATTCGTACTATCAGAAGTAATACGAAACCTGGCAAAAAATATTTTCCATCCAAAAGTCCTCTTATAATTAGCAACAGAAAATTGCAAATATCCACTTAATGCATCAATCATCATGGAATTATTTAAAGGCTCTTTCAATACAACAAAGTTCTATTCCGTCGAGTCAACCTAAGCAGATTATTTCGAATAACAATTTCGGTGAAAGACATCGATTGACAGGAAACCTATTCAATCTCAATACTATACTACAAGAAAGGGATAGAAATTAGCAAGCAGTCATTTTCATCAAATCATATGCAACTAGCTACAATTCATAATAAATAATACTAGTATTGTTTATGAATTGATGCAAGATAAATAAACAGCAATGACAAACCATGAACAAGCACTAAACATAATGTACGAGAATCTTCCATCTGATCATGCCTATCTAGCATTAGCATACCATAATGTAGTACGATGATGCATCATTGTATGAAAAGACATTCGAACGCTCTTTCACACTCAAAAGTAATACTGGGAATATGGTAAAAATCTTTATCACTCACCAAATCATACTTATTTAGCGATGTGCCACAAAAACATAGCTAAACTATTAATAGAGTTTTCAATCTTTTCGAAACAAGTCTTCAACATGAACTTGAAGCTTAATTTATTCGAATTCATACCTATGAATGGAATCAATCTCAATCGACACCACATGATGACGCTTCCGACTATGTGACAAAGATCTGAGTGACTGTAGTTGTAATTTGAGAGATGATGGCTCATGTCCATTATTCGATTTTCTTAAAAGTACTTTCATATTTCCATATAGTTACAGAGCTTTGTTTCTTATCCGAATAAATTATATTGATAAAAGAACCAAAACCTACGGTATGAGTATCTGCCCTAACCTAGCCATTTTATTATCAAATGGCAGCAGTTATGATCATCTTAATCGGTACGAATGTTGTTTTAGAGTTAAGAATTCTCAAAAACTCAACTCAAGTTTTATTGCACTGAATAAATAAAGTAGATAACAAACACATTTGATAGCTGTTGAATAGTACGCTATCGATGGAATCCGTAATCTAGAAATTACTTACATTCGAAAGACTACCATGATATTTGTCAACTGATAGCTGCATGTGCACAAACTATCCTAATCGTTTTCTAAAGTATTAGTTGAACTTCAAAACATTCATATAAAAAATAGGCTTTCGTAAGTGCTGCCTTAAGTTAAATCATCTTAACTCTAAGCAGTACTTCGCAGTCTTGCATATTTTATCATCACCTGATCATCGGTTGCAAAATGAAAACCATGTTATAGGAGTTATTGAGAGAAAAATGGATACCACTTTCTCCAACTATCGGAATACATTTGACTGAATTACCATCATGCATCACTATACAATTATTAGTTCGTTTGACTACATTTAAATTCTTCGATGAATCAATGAAGCATTGCAAACATGAAAAAGAAACTCATACCCTAAAGAAAGTCTCGTGCAAAATTCATTCAATGTCTGATCAATGTTTTTCCTACGTGAAATGCATTTACTATACAACTATGTTATTCATTTCAAATAGTATAAGATGAGTGGCTATTTTTGTGAGTAACTTTGAATTGACAGAAGCAAGTGACGTGTAACTTTTCCGTTGGAAAGGCGAGGATAGCAATACAACTGCTGCTGTCTGGCATGTAAGAATCTGATTGACTTTCCTTGAACCAATCAGATGCATTCTCTTTGGGCACATACGGTCGGCTACTAGCAAAGCTTTCTGGAGTGATTACCCAACGAATCGTCTCCATCATTAATTTACTGCTATGATAGCATAACTTGCTTGGCTTTTAAATGTGTGCGAAGCGACTTTTCAAGCTTGTTCCATTTAAGAGTTGTAAGTTTTTTCTTCAAACGCCTGATCCCGACCTTTTCGCATTCAAATATCTTGAATACAATCTCACCTAGAGACAAAGAAATCATGCTGAGTCGAACTTTTATAGTGACGGATTTTTATTCTTTCTAAATATGAATACATCCAGCCATTGTTTCAGATAAGTCTACAATTTGAATACATGGACATAGAACTATAGGATCTTTCTAAATTGAAGAGTCAATAATACAAACGAGTCAGCATCCTGAATTATTTCGTCTGAGTCTCTTTTCCAGGTGTTTAAAAGCCAAATAGTCGAAATCAGAGGCATCAGGAAAAATTCTTTTAACAATTAAACCTGGTGCAGATTCAAAGTGTAGTATTTTTCTATCAAATCAGTAAATAAAATATGTAGATGAGTTGAGAAAAGAAACTGGAATACTTTGCCGAAAATATCCGTGGAGGACAGATTCTACATGGGTTAAATTTCGTCACCCGGTCAGATTCAGCTCAAGTTGACCTGACCCAACACCAGTTAGAATGTGGTAGTCATGGTATTAGGAGGTCATGAAGAACATGAGTTCAGATATGGGTCATTCAGACATTCTCAATTCTTTTCTTTGTCTACTGATTACTCTTTAAAACCAATAGACTCCCTTTCAATACGTACTTGTTCATGTGACATTGTCATCATGGTTGTGTACTGCTTATCGATTAAAAATACCTTAATATAGTAAAAACATAATGAATCTGCATAATATAATTTCGACTCTCATCATCAACATAGTTAGTCTATACTTTCTCACATGAGTTGTACCTAACAAATAGTGCAAGTTGCACATTGCTTTCTTGTACTAGTCCAAAGTTATTGGAAAAATGATCACTCATCTTATTGTTTGATGTGGATGATAGTTCGATAGAAGATGATTTTCTTGAAATAATTTCATCAATAGTACTCATTGACTCTGTTATCGTCCAATATGAATCTGATCAAATTTAAAAATCAAATATGACATATTGTCAATAATTTAATATTCATATTTTTATTTTTATTTTCATATTAATTTAAATAATAAGAGAAAAGTTATCTTAGGTTTTAGCATTTAAAATCCTCGAGCTAGGAAAAGATGAATCTCCTTAAGGCTGCAATTTTGTTTTTATTGTTGTAATCAGTTCAAAATTAATGTAAATTTCTTTGAAAATCTATATGTGAATGTTTATTTCTATGATGATATGCATTTTTAAGTTCATTTTTTAAAATATTCCTACTCTTAAATCATTGGTAGACCTAATTATATTTCCGATGAGGGCACATTTCAATAGAAGACCATCGGAAATATCAATTGTTACGAACGAAAAGAATATACGACTAACATGAAGGAAGATGTAAGATCGGAAAGAATTCAAGAACCACTATCGACAAAATAATTCACGAAAGTTTGATGGTTATATGCGTCATTCGCATCTTGATTTGAGTTCATCCAGTTCAAACACTCATCAGCTCGATATGTAGATTCATAAATGACTTCGCTCTTTGTTTTCTTTCACGTGCTTGTATTGTCACTAAATATTTTTTCTACGATTGTTTTTCACTCGTTTGATTTCATTATTCATGTCATTTATGTTCATTCTGCTCTGCTCAGTTTATCTGAGTTTCCGGCTTGATTCTCAATGGTAAGTCGATTATACTTTCTTCTTGATTGAATAAGGTAACACTTAAATCTACATATTCCTATGAGATGGAATCCACTTCAATGTGAACACAATACCTATGCAAAAAACATCGTACAGTACTTCATCATGATACAGTATAGTGATCACTGTTTCTTGTATTTTTTTGATTGAATGGAAACTGATTACATTCTATTTGTACTATCGTCATAGTGTACATAGTGTAAAGTTGTGATGTGCCATATTTTAGTGACGAAAAAAAAGCCGAATTCTGTCTTAATTCAAGATAGATGACTTCATTTTTTTTGTAATGGATACTCATGCTTAACTGAAATGGAATGAATCTATTCGTTTTCAAATTCTATTCATCAAGACATTTTCTTATGCCAAGTATTGTCTGTTTCATATGCATTTGAATAGTTTTAGTAACTTTAGAAGGTAGTAAGAAAGAAAATACAACAATCTGGTTTAGTGTAAGGTTCGTTATTAAAATGTGTGGAAAATTTTTATCAATTATTTTATTGTGAACGTGCCTTTTCGATAGATTCTACTATTTCACTATATCAAAAATGATGAGAATATCATGAGTTGATCTCGTTTCAAATTTATGGGAAAACTAATATGAACAACTTGGCATTGATCATGACATTGAATAACAGAGATTGGTTTAGACTGAATGATGAAACAAATCTGTGTAACATATTTTAATATGATGATTAAAAACGACGGCAAGATGAATAATTCCATGATAAATTGAAAAGGAACAAATTAAGAATATAAAATAAGCGGCGATATTATAATCGTAGTCTATGTAGAATAGACTTAGTACTGATCACAAAAGTCATTTTCGAATGTGAATTGAAAGAAGAAGTAATGCTTTCCGTAGAGAATATACAAACTATTGAAAGAAGAAAATTCATTAGTATTTTGAGAGAAAAATACGAGCACATTAAGTCTATACTTCAATAGAAGATACAATAATGGTAAGTTTCATTTATAGAAGTGTTTTATCATAAGACCATTCAGTCGGATCAATATGATAGAATAAGAATTCATCGTCACGAAATACTTGAACATAATTTTTTCATACATTGTAATAAAATCTATTGCTAATGATTCTTATTAACCATCGAAGACGAATAGTGAATGTGTAATAATGTAAAACATGAAGAAAAAAGAAAGGAAATAATAACTACATTCTTTTCTTTTCATCCGGATTTGTTTTTCATTTTTCAAACATTTTGTTTTAACGACAGAAGAGTAAATGAGTTGAAAATGTGTGGATAATTATCAACAGAAATAAACAAGTCAAGAGCAGGAAACATCATACATGTTTCAACATCATTCAAATGTAACAGGCATTTTTTTTTTCTTCATGAATCGAACATATTTAAACTTCTATCATAGAAAAATTTTATAAACACTATTTCCCCATTAGATTTTTATTTGTTCAACAACATAAAAGAAGCTTTGCTTAGTATGTGTTTTTTTAATTTTAATAGTACTTAGTTTTTGATTAGCATATACCTATTTAATAATTATCTACTTCATCAATATAATATATATATATATTTGTGTGTGTGTGTGTGTGTATAAAACTTATTCACTAAAAGAATATATTTACTAAATCCTCGGAATGCAAAAGAAGAAAGTATATGAAAAAATCAATTAAATCTCAAGAGAAAATTCTAATTGTGTCGAAATCCTAATTTATACATCATTATAGCCAAACGTCAAAATTTTTATTTTTACTTATCCCTAGATAAATCTAAAGTTAATTCAGTTTTTTTCATGTGTAATATTGATACAAACCTACGTAAATTTAATCAATGTCATATTGACCTTCAATTCTACGTATTGCATCGTGTCTATAGTTTCAAATCAAATTATATTTGACACATGATTACGAGTAGAATGCAAAGAAATCAATCAATTTTCAAATAAAGTAGTTTAAAGGTCGACACATGATTTGTAAGTTTATTTGAAAATCAATTAAGAAAGAATGAAATCATACTATTGAGACCATGTTATGAAAAAAAAAACAACTTAAGTTTTGTTAGTTATATCTATCGATGTAGTATGAAGTTAAAAGTTGTATATATCTTGTTGTTTAACGATGATGAATGAGCGACTAATGGGATACATTGATATCTTCTCCAGTCTGCTTTCTTGTTTAACTAAGTGGATGAGATGAACTACAAACTACCAAAAAGCAATTTATTAATTCGAAAAAAAAATGATATATTCTGCACAGTGATTTATCTGTGCTTCTACGATTTTTTGTGTTTTCTATTCTCATTTTCTGATCTAGCAAACAAAAGTTTTCCTTGTTATTGAAAAAAAAAAATATATATATATATAAATATCTTTTCTTTCATTCTGACAGATGGCCGACAGAATTATATGACTACATCTAGGTATTGATAAAGCAGTGCAATATATTTTGTTGCTATTCCTCTTCCGATAATAATAACATAGAAAAGTCGATTTCCAGGACTAGTAATGAGTCACAATTTGGCAAAGACGTTCGACAAGATTGTTTCAAAAATAGCTCATAAACCAAAGGATAATACATTAAATGATAATGATCTTAATGAATATTATTTTTATTCTCATCATGATACATCAACAGCCGGAAATGATGACGTTCAACAAGAAACAATTTTACAACGTATGAAACATCATCTTGGACATAAAGCTAAAACAGAACATAATCAACATTCAAACGGCATGCCACCGCATCATATCATGTTTGAGGATTTAAAAGATTCACCATTTCAAGGTAAATACTTTATTACAATGAGAAACCTATTTAATTTTTTATAACTGCTCTTTACATAAATGAGATATATTCAATAGGGAGAATCACGTTTTATTCTCATCCACTTGTGACTCGATGAATTCATCTCTTTATGAATAGAGAATTTCAATTAAGAATATATGTGTGTGTTATATTATATGCACATTTCTTCGTTGAATGTATATATTTATTTTACTACATACTCTCCTCTATCGTTGATATCTCCCACTTATCGATTGGACTCTATTATAAGCGCAAAACATGCTTAATACGGATAAATTCCGTTGATGAATGAGAAGAAGAAAAAAGTATCCGAATACTAGACATGTATTAAAGAGAAAAAAAAAAGTATAGATATACATGGACGAAAAACAGTCGATTGATAACATTCTTATTGAAAATTCATAAATATGATGTCGCGTAACTATCGTTTTCGTACTTGTATGACTATCAATCAACAGCTCAATGAACGATGTAAGCGTTTGCAAAAAATTGATCGCACTTATTGTAAGTGATCGAATAGATTGATGTAATCAAGTTTAGTTCATGCCAAAAGGCATTAAACAATATAAAGGAAATCAGTCACTTACTATGTGTCAAGCATCATTCATGGATTTCCTATTGTTTGTTTTTTGCTAGTCTACCTTTATTAAAAAGTCAAATTCTGATCCATTTGGACTTACAATTTTGAACTTAATATGGGTATAAGAAAGAAAAAAACTTGACATACTATAATATGCTTGGGTCAGAGAGACATTCTTTTTCATTTCATTTCGGTTTTGTTTATAATAACGAGAGCACTATAGGCGTGCAAGGCGAACAATAAAAAGCAGAGAGAAGCCATTCAATTAATTCTAAAGGATACAGTATAATTAAAAGATGGAAAAGAAAAAAGAAGTATCACATTTTTTTTAATTTCTTTCCCTATCTAAACTTGCAAAATAAACAATAACAATGACAAATTGTGTTACGGTGAAAAATATATATATATATATATATGTGTGTGCTTGTGTGTGTTGAAACGTCTTTTGTTTCTCCTCATTTTATAAAAATACGTATCGTTTTTATACTCTATTACTATTTTTAAAAAAACGTCTCGTGCTCAAAGTGAGTGTACTTGGATGTAAACTTTTTTCCCGATTACTAAGCGTTTGGATTCCATAGACGAAAGGTCTTTTCCAGACGAACTAGCGCTTTCTTCTCGTTCTTATGTTGGTTGTTCAATTAAATTGAGTCCAAAGAGCATATGCGTGTATAAGTTTTCCTATAGAATCGAGTGATGTTTAGTGGTACTATTTTGATGTAGAACAGGAGAAAGAAATGATAATGTAGGCAACATGAACTATGTCTCATGCTACCATTGATGTTCTCTCGTTGATCGCATTAGAAGCAGGCTAGTGAAGCTTTTGACGAGAAATGCCTACAATATTATCGCTTTGAGCGATGAATGTTAAAAAAGTTCGTTAGGCAATGTTTTCCTTTTTTTCTCATCGTCTCGATTTGAACCGTTTATTATTCTATTATGAGAAGCAATAATAATATAGATAAATTTTTACAACTATCATTTATCGTTATAAAGAAATATATATATATATATATATTTATATTTATATACATTTAGTTTTATTTATTCACTTATACAAGCGTATTTTATATGTCAGTTTTTAATACTAGTTTGTTAAATTAATTATTAAAATGTGAATTTGCTTTTTATTTTATTTTTCAACAATCAGTTTAGCTTGAGCAGACAAAAATAATATAAGGACATCCATCATCTCCACATTTTCCTATATTATTTTTATTTTCTTCTTGTCACATTTGCATTTCAAAGTATCTCTGAGATGATGTTCATTTCTTATCTTGTCACAAAAAAGAAAATTTATAGAATCAAAATAACTCTTATATACATAAATGTATGTGCAGCAATGATTTATAATAGGTTTTCTTTGCTTTGTGTATATGTGGGCAAAAAGAAATCTTTTTGTTTTGAATTTCTGTTTTCGTCTGCATCTTATTTTTTTGTTTTTCATATTTTCTTTTTCTTGTATGGTGTTTGAATAAGAAAATAGAAGTATTGATGAGTAGTTTATCTGTTTAAGAAAAATGATCGATTCAAGAACATGAAGTGGAAAGTAGGATGTCGTCTAGATTCTCCAAGAAAAAGAGATGAGAGATACCTGATTAATTTCTTTGCGTTCTGTAGCCATAGAATGTCTAGGAAGGAGAAAATCATGCCTCATGATTAAAAGAATAGAGACACTACACAATGTTTTTATAGAATTTCATTGCATGCATATAACAAGACAGGTTATCATTCTCATCGGATCCAAAATTATCTCTGAATAAATACTGTTTATTTATTCCATTCTGTTTTTTTTTGACAGGGTCATTAATGTTTTAATTAGCATTGTTGAGTAAGAACTTTTTCATCTGTATGTTTCATTTAACTATCAAATCTTATTCACAGTAATCTCTGTTTCATAAGAATAAACGAGAAGATCAAACGTTACAATTTTGTTCTTATCTCTTATAATATGTTTTGAACTTAACACATATTGAAAACGTGATAAGTTAACATATATGTATATATATTTATTTAATTATTATTGTAGTTCTTCTTACGTATGCTACAATGGGTAATGGTCCATCTTCATCATCAAATAATTCAACACATTCATCAAATTCAACAGTGGGCATTCCGAATGAATTGTACAAACAAGCACGTGATGATTTCGATGTCCGATACGCATCGCCTACTCAATTTACATTAGCTTATCGTGATTTTCAAATAGTCCGACCACTTGGACGTGGTGCATTTGGTTCTGTAAAAGAAGTCAAATATGCACGTGATCCTATACCTGATTTTCTTCAATTGCATGACAGTTCAACAAAATCTTATCGTGTAGCACTTAAAATAATTAATAAAAAAAGTGCACATAAAATGAAACAAGAAGATCATGTTGTTAATGAAAAACGAATACTGCAATCACTGCATTTTCCATTTATCATACGTTTTTACTTTTCGTTTAAAGACAATGCTAATCTTTATATTGGACTTGAATTAATTGAAGGTGGAGAATTATTTCGACATTTACGTGATAGTGAAAAATTCGATGAGAAAAAAGCAAAATTCTATTCGTCTCAAATAATACTTGCACTTGAATATCTACATTTACTAGGCATTGTTTATCGTGATCTTAAAGTAAATTGATAGTTTCTTATTCATTTCTTTTTTTGTTTTATTCACGAATCTATTATTCTTGTTGTTTTTCTGTTTTCAGCCAGAAAATCTACTCATCGATCGACATGGTTACATAAAGATGTGTGATTTCGGTAAATAGATTAGCAGTGTTCATTGTTTTTTTCGACATCGTTTATTTGAATATACCTATGAACTATATTCTGTTTAGGATTTGCAAAAAAAATTGATCGTGGTAAAGCATATACACTTTGTGGTACACCAGAATTTCTTGCGCCAGAAATTATTCTTGGCCGCGGATACAACATGGGAGGTAAGATCAAGATATATATGTCCTATGAAATAAATTCTTCTATTTATTTTTTTAAAATATATTTTAGTTGATTATTGGGCATTAGGTGTTTTAATATTTGAAATGAATGCTGGTTACTCACCGTTTTGGGTAGAATATTCTTTGTTTTAGTTTTCCAATCCAACACATCAATAATTTCCACTCGTTTTTAGGATGCTGATCAACAAAAAATCTATCATAAAATTATCAATGGGAAATTTCGTCCGCGTTCCGCATTTTCAGATCATCTAGTTGATGTAGTTCGTGGTTTATTACAGAAAGATTTAACTAAAAGACTCGGCATGATGTTCAACGGTATAAATGATATAAAACGACATGCTTGGTTTCGTGATGTTGATTGGATACAAATATTTCTGAAAAAAATTCGAGCACCATGGACTCCTGATATACGTGCAAATAATTTTCCTGATGCCGAAGACGAAGAACCCGCTCGTTCATCAGTGAATTTATATGAAAAAGAATTTCATGAGTTTTAATTTGCATAAATTTATTTATGTATTTGTTTTTCTTTGTGTCAATATGTGCGTTTGTATGTGTGTAGATGTTTGTCACATTTACAACGTCTTTCTTATTATTATTATTATTTTTTTTTTCTGTGTCTTAATATATCTATGAAATTAGTTCTTTTTATTCATAAAAATAATATCCGGTGAGAAGAACTGGTCGAATAAAAACTATTTCTTTCAATTGCTTGATCGTATTCTATTAAATTCTCATTAAATATTTGATTATCAAAGATAGAATCTGTCATATAGGATGATGAAAATTAGTTTTCATGATGTTTTGTTTTTATGATGTGAATTAAATTTAAAGTAGTTCGAGAAATTAATGTTTCTATTTTCATATGTACTGATGTTTGAAAAAATTTCAATCTAGAAGTAGAACTCATGAAATCTTCTGAGTAGACTTATTATTTGAAAATAAAAGTTTTCTTCGCCAAAAGCTAAATGTTATTTTATTCAACGAAGTACTAAAATTGATAGTTATAACATTTTGCCTGGAAATGTAATTAGCTTGTTTCTTTCTCTTTTGTTCTCTAATAGACCAGCGCTTACGAATGAAATGACTTGAAAACATGAGAATTCATAAAAAGAAAAGAAGGCAAAAACGTCATGTTGATGACAACACAACGTTTTAAAAAAATCGATTTTGACAGTAATAACAATCAAATATCGAATATATTTAAATGATTTTTTTTTCAGTATGTGTCAATCGACATGGATAAGATGTTAACATTAACATTTTTGGTTTTTCGAAAAATGTGCCGATCATTTGTTTACAATAATCAATTTAGAGAAATATCTTGACTCGATTGAATTCATACGAAACGAACTCCAACACAAATAGATATTCAAGATATTGTCATTTTTATTCGATGCTAAATTTCATTAGCCAATTGTTTTCCTAAACCAATTCTATTTGCTTTTCTTTACTACACTCGATTCTTTCGCCCCTCGACGAAAGTTGGACATCAAAAGAATAAGTTCTTATGAATTCGATTGTATTTGTACAAATGAATTTATGTTCATTACACAATGTACTGATTACTGAAGTGTTTGATTCTATTGTTCCAATGAACAATGACGAATAAAATTATCGTTTTTTTTTATTTGTAGTTCTTTTGAAATCAAGAAGTCTTTATTTTTTATTCGTATTATTTTTAGTTAATGCAATGATACTAAAAATACAAACAGCTGAAATTTTTTTTGTTATCAATAGAATACATAAAATGAGATTTATGAGAAAATTAATATGAAAAATTTTGTTATATTACATGAAATCTGATATAGAATTTTTTCATTCATTGCAGCTAAGTCAACTAGTCTTTACTACTCAAATTCACACTAGAAATACCAATGTCATCTACACGTCATTGCTCTCTTTGACATTAACATGTTAAACACACTAGAAATGACTTGTCTTATTCAGATGAATGATTTTGTTCAAAGTATGCTTCATATGACAAGAAATGTCAATAAACTACTACAAGTAGGTTGAAATTAAAATTTCTTCTTTCAAGTACCATTGTCGGACAAAGATCAAGCTGTTGCATATTTTTTTTCTCGTCTTGTTATCACACTGATAAGATTGTAGTTCTCTACATAAAGTATTGATATTGTTTTCTAGTGATAGTCATTGTTTTAGTTTCATTTACAAAGTAGAAAGAAAAATCAATGGCTATATCAAGTAAGACGAGCGTGTTTTTTTTAAATACCTTTGCGTTCTAAATTATTTTGCATTATTCATACTAGTGAAAAATATTTTACATTCATTATTTTTCGATACGTTTCTTACGTATTCAACAGTTAAATTAGTCAAAGTACCTCATACATACATAGCAATAATTAATCGTCTCCTTCAAGTAATTATTTTTGCATACATAATCGGGTAAAATTATCAACAAAAGAAATATTTTGACAGATAATAAAATTTTAATTCTAGTTATATTGTCCTATGGAAAAAAGGCTATCAGCAAATTCAAGAACCACATGGAACAAGTGTTATTAAAATGAAAGGAATCGCAAAAGTTACTGGAAATAATAGCTTCTTTTATACAAGTAAAATTAATTGATAAAGGAAGATAAGCACGCACACAGCTTTCTAATTGTACTAAACTCTATAGGTGATGAATCAAAGTATATATGGGATACACCGGAATATGAAATTCCACCGATTGTATGTTAAGAGAATTTTATACTTTGTACTGTGTCTGTAGACACATTGAATACTGTTCCTTTTTTAGGAAAATAATGCATTTTTTATTGCCACTCATCAAACAGTTACATATGGTCAAACACAGGGCACATGTGCGACAGTAAGTGAATGAATTGTTTTAGATTGTTTTTTTTTCTGTATTGTAAAAACTAGGCATTGGCTGATAAATTATTTTGTAACGATTCATTACCAGTAGCTTGTAAAAAAGATCAACCAACACCAAATACATTTGGTAAGTAGCTGTGATATTCAAGAAACAAGAATGTAAAATTTAAACGGATGTCATAGGGTATTTTACTGGACTGTGCGTACCGAGTGGAGAAAATGTCACAGTAAAAGTTTGTGAAATGAATGGATGGTGTCCAGAAGAACTTTCTGCATCAATGTAAAACTTTATTCTATGTTCATATTCTAACACTGAACGATTTCATTGTATTTAAGAGATTATATTATGAATATTGATGATTTAAAAAGTTTTACAATTTTTTTAAAAACTATGGTAACATTTACATTATTCAAAAAGAACTTGTATGTTGTTTTAGTCGATCTAATATTTCAATGAATAAGATGAATTACTTTTGTTTTCATTTTTATAACTTAGACGAAATATTCAAGATAATACAAATTTTTCATGTCGATTCGATGGTACGCCTGATACAGCAGACTGCCCCATTATTCGTGTTGGTTATATTCTTGATCAATTGAAAACTAACAAAACAGCTCTTCTGTATGAAGTAAATATTATTTTCGATTTTGATTTTTAGTCAAAACACTACTTTAGCATATTCTCATCAGATAAATTGAAAAATCTTTTATTCTTCCAGGGTGGTTTAATAGAAATTCGTCAAGATTGGACATGTAATTTTGATCTTAATCCAAAAAAATGTGTTCCAACATATGAATTTTCTCTCTTGCAAAGTGGGGATGATAAACAATCACCAGGAATTAATTATCGGTATGGCTCTAAATTTGAAGAAGGAAAACTAGTCTTCATATTCCTAAATCGTTTATCTAGATTCGCTACAAAATATCGTTTAAACGAAACAAATTATCGAACACTTTCTAAAGTTTATGGTTTACGTTTTGTTGTTTCCATCACAGGCAAAGGTGGTCAATTTAATATTGTAAATCTATTTATAGCTATTGGTATGAACCACCCACTAGTTTTTGAGTAAAGAAGAAAGTTGCATATCCAATTTTTTTGTGCGTCATTCTATATTAAGGTTCGGGTATCGGCTTTATGGTAATAGCCGGTATTATTTGTGATGCTATACTTATGTATATACATAAATCTCGAGAAAAATATCGACGAGGAAAATTTAGTGTATGTGAAGTTGATGATTCAGATCCTAGTTCAGTTCGTGTGTTGGTGCATGAATAAGTATGTAAGTGAATTATATTTTCATTACGATTGATATATATTTAATAACGATTCTTTTTAGAACTGTTAATTTATTTTTTCAAATGTCAAAAATGAAGATTTATATTGAAAATTGTTCTCTTTTTATTATTTATCAATTGTTATAATAAATTCTTTTTATAGCAAAACATCGAAACGCTTCGACATGAAATATTTTATTCTATCATTTATATATTTGCTAGTAGATTTCTTTCAAGATTATATATCTGAAATCTATTGTTTCAAAAGAAAATCAAAGTCTAAGATAAATTGCTATACGAACAATATCAATCTAATTATGATCATTTTATATTTTTTAAAGACAGAATCACATCATCTATTAATGAATTTAAGTGGGTTTCAGGAGGAAAGAATTTTTTTCTTAAATGTTATCAGTAAACAGAAAAGGATTTGTAAATCGTACGTGGACAATTACTCGGGAATACTAATTTTATATTTAACCGAAACAGAGAGACGCTTTCAATGACTGCAAGCGTTTTAATATTGCATCGTGCTTCTGCACAAAGTTATGATGTGAATTTAATTCTTGTGAACATGCTGAACTATAGAAAACATTTTGTTCACTTTTCTTCAAATTTCAGAATATAGGATTTGTTAGCGTTTCAATTTTTTGAATTCATCAGAAAAACTCAGTATTCTACTGTAGGAATAATCAAGTTTCCATTCTTGCTCATGAGAAATTGGATCATTAAAATTAACGAATTTTCGAAACTCGGAAGTCAATAGTTTTCCAAGTTCGGTCAACCATGTAGAAAATTGATTGAAGTTATAAGTATTATTATAACTACAGTCTACGTGATACAATTAATTTGAATATAAAGCGGTTTTCTTTTAAATAGAGATGTTTTGTGTTCAGAGGTAGGATACATTTTTTTCTGTTATCTCGACTGACGCTAATGCCTATGGCATTCCGCTATTCTAAGACAACCGGGAACTTCAATACGGAAGTCATCTATAGTCACGATACGAGCTCGGCAAAAACATCTATCCGTTTCAAGATAAAAAGTGCTTTATAGAATATTACACGCAAAGAATCTTCTCATAATCTTTAGCATGCCCTTAAGTGTTGAGTTGAAACCGGTTGTTTTCTTCTTCTATTTGAAGAAAAATGTATTCTGCTGGTTTCTCATTGAATTCGATTGTTTGCATATTTTATGTTTTAACGAAAAGAAGAAGCATTGCTTTTCGCTAAAAATACTATAATATGAACAAGCTGAGAATATTTAATCTTTACTTTTGTGATCAACTTTTGTCTACTTCAAAAGAAATTTTCATCGACTGTGTTACACAGTAATACAGTATTGAACATTGGCTGGACCGAATGAAAAAAGATGAATCGAACAAAGATTTTCAATAGACTAAAAACTTTCTTGACATGTTTGTAGATTACATATTAATCATGTATCTCGAGAGTTTCTATTTGAGAATATTTTCTTAGCAGTAATGTTATTATTGAAATATCTTTTATACAATCGTAATTAGTTTTTGAAGTTCATACGCTCCAACGGTCAATAGTACATCCCATTCGAGTCTCGTTAAAATAATAAAAAAAAGAACTTTACAAATCAAATTCACTTATTCAAACATGTGCACAGTTCATTGTCGAATGCTAATCGGTCGACTGAAGTACTCTGAATTCTCCAACAAAAAAAAAATCTAGGGCTTTGAAAAATCAAACTTTCATTGCAAAAATATTGTATAAACAGAGCTTTCTACAATCGTTGTAACGTCTTCAAAAAGGATATAGAAAAGAAGTTGAAACATGTTCAATCAACTAACCTTATTGAAAATTTCGTTCATCAAATGCTTAAAATCTAACGTTAAAATTTGATTTTGCTTTTAACCTGAGAGGCTTAATAGTGATCTGTTGAAAAAAAAAACAGTAAAACGTCGTTGTTTCGAAAATGAGGTTTCAAAAGACTAAATCATTCTAATTTTCTCTGTTACTCAATAGTAGATATTAAATGAAGATTATCTTCGTTTAAAAGTGACTTGACACATGTGAAATCTTGTTCATGAACATATCGTGCGATTGTATGATTGTTAGATGGAAAATTGATTTTTAAAACAATCTTCACAACTGATCGAAATCTATGTATATAGATAAAAATTGTTGGTACAATACTCATGAGTATTTCTTTATTAATATCAATATCCAATGTAAACTTAACATGTAGATTTTTCGTGCAATCTGCTCTGCGTGGTCTCTATACATAAAAATCACAAGATAACAACAACAAAAATATATAATAGACTTTATATCTCATTCCATAAGATAAGAAATAATATATATATATATACAAAAATGAAACTTCTTAGATTTTTTTTTATTGATTCTTCATCGTCTGCCGAATAACCGTAAATAATTTCGATCAAAAACATGTTGATCATGTTCAGATGAAGAATTTTCATTTGATATACGAATCATAGCTGCATGTAACAGATCTTCATCTACGTTCAGTACAGAATGGGTATTCAGTGTATTATTATTACTATCATATTGATCATAATCACTATTGGATTTACGACGACGCCGATGACGTTGATCACGTGGTTCTTGTTGTTTAATTTCAATTTCAATTGTTGATGTACCCTTATGAGCTAATCGAAGATCAATTAATGTTTGAATAACATCTTCAATACAAATACCAGTATCCATACTGAACGAAACAAATAGATACTTTAGAACATCTCAGCGTGGGTTTGAATTTGAATATATGATTATTTTATTTTGTCTATTCTAAAATGTGTCTTCACATTTTTTAACAGAGAAAGCCTTCGAACAAACTATCAAACATTCGTAATGATTTGGAGACTCGTTAAATTTGTTGAATATTTAGCGAATTCAAATCTGAAAATGTTGTTCAGTCAAAGATGTCTTCATGAAATTAGTGCACACTTCCTTCATGTCTGTACAATGTATATTTTTTGATGGTGTTCGATCGAAATGCTCTACATTTCCATGCTTAAGTTATCGTTTAATTACGTATCATCTAAATTCAAAAGATTTCATTCATCTGGAAAGTCTTTTCTCGTTAGAAGACAAACAGTCATTGTCTATTTAGCTCTATTCATATTATCTAATGTGTGAATAGATGCACAGATGAGTATCTAAACTGCTGGGATTATATTTTCAGCGAGGAGAAAGAATAATTCACTCATGTTCAATGAGTTATGCTCTAGGAGCAGTTTACCGTACATTAACGGAAACAGAGAATATTCATGGAAGAACTAGGATATATTAAAAATCGAAGGAGAAAAGTTTCTGAATCACAGATTTCATGAATTATTTCTAGAACGTTTTTATGTGTAGACTTGTACACGGCTAGTAGTTGATGTTTTTGAGACAAATACTTTCAACAAACCTTAATTGTGTGACTGTAGTATTTATATGTGAACGACGATATTCATCCAGTTGTGCTAAAATTGCCGAATGCCAATAACTTTTGTATGTCATTTGACCGAGAGCAGATAATGGTTTTTCTGGTGAGCCAGTTTTCTTTTCAAGTTTCGTTAATTCATAACCTTCGATAAAAATCAGAACACGATTATTTCTTTTGCTATCTTTAAATTTGAAGTAATATTTCTTACTTAATGAAATTAAAAATCGTCCAAAACCTTGTCGTTGTCGATGTGGTAATACCTGCATAAATGAAAACATATAGCAATTATTCGAACAATTTCATACAATAAAAACAAAATCAATACCATTAAACAAGCTAAATTGTAACATTCATCACTTAGTTTTTCCTATAACAAACAGATCATAAGAAGATAGATTGTTTTTCATGTTCGATATATCATTCAAAAACAAACAAAACAAGTAACAATAATTATTCGTTTTACTTTTGAAAAATAACCAATAATATGTTGAACATTTTTCATACGATTATCAACTTCAACCAGAACATAGAAAAGAAATGGACTAACATCGAAATAAATTGTTTTTCGTTCTAGAAATAATTTTGCTAATAAGCAAAGACATTGACAATAGAGCTAAAGTAAAATATGAAATTAAAATCTTAAGATATATCGTTCAATGAAATCTACTTCAGATGTATTTCCATCAACTTCATAGACTGATAAACCATTTAAATCTTCGTAAATTTTACGACCAGGTGGTTGATATCGATTACATTCATTCTAAAATTGAAATTAAATGGTAAAGATCATCAAAACTAGAATCCATTTATTATAGAATTCGGAATCTACGCTTCATTCATTTGTAGATTGTACTTCTATTAGAACTTGACTGAAATGAAATTCTTGTCATGATAAATATGAATTCAACTGATTGAATGTCAATCGTTAAAATACTTGTCATGTAATATTTACGAAATGCTGACATAATCTGATTATCTACGATTTCAATAGAAGACGTAGATCAAAATTCGAAAATTTTTCATAACAACGATGACAATCGAAAGAAATCTCTTACAACGATCATTGTATTTGTTGAATACGACATACTATTGTATCATATGTATTTTCATTACAATCTTTTAAGGTGTTATTTCCCTAGAAAGGATTATTGGCCATTTCCAATTTTTTTTTTCATCGTTGTATGAGCATAAATAAAACGATGAATATGATTATCTTCGTTGTTTTATTCTAGAAAATTTCCTAGGACTTTGTAGACGAAAGTTTCGAATAGACAATGATCATAGGCAACACACTAATAGTAAATTATTCATCCATTTAGTTTTAACTTAAAAACATAGATAAAAAGACTCGAAAATTTTCGAAAATTTCAGCATCAGGGGAAAAATCGATCATCTTTTTAATTCATTGGAAAATTAACGAAAGTGCTTAATACTGGAGTCCACCGTGAGGAACGATCATTAAACATAATTTCAGCTAGTAAGGATTTCGATCATCGGATTGACTTCGAATTTTTACAATTCTGTTCTGCATTTTTTCTCTGAAGATGGATAGAGAAAACATTTTAAAAAATCACTGTATCGTGCTTTTTGCGTACTATCGAAACGTAGTGAATTTCTTTTGTAAACCACTGTATATTGAAGAATAGATAATGACTAATTACATAGATATAGCAGTTACGAAAATGATTCATTTACTAGATCCCTAACAACAGTCTTCAACCCTCTCGTTTCCATGACGTGTTGACGTTCAAACTATCTTCATAATTCATCTGATTTCTTTCAATGAACTCGCTTGTTTACTACTGTATAATTGTTCTCGTACAAATCCTTTTATTTACCGTGTGTTGTCGATAATTTTTATTATGGAGAAAATATCGTAAGCAAAATTCACAAATATATAATTTTTCACAGGTACGATGTTTTTCATATGAACCATCATCATTATCAATATATGGTGAATGATACCAGCAATCGATATCGATTTGACCTAATTGAATTGATTTTATATGTTTGGTATTATCGGGAATCTATGTTTGATAGTAAAAACATTTAATGAATTTAAATAAATTTTACAATGAAAGGATAACAATTACATCGAGCTGATCATCGTCATCATTCATTGAATCATCATCTACCATAGTTTATTAAATCTAGAAAATAGAAAGCGTTTGATATTCATTATGAAATTCAATATTAGATTATAGTCGATTTGTAAGGGAGTAAATTCTGAATATGTTATTTGATTTCTTTGAATGTGTACGCATACACTTCGAATGAATTGAATTCATTCTTGTAGAAGATTTATTTATGATACTCATTGATAGGAGGAAAAAAACGAGAATAAAAATTGGACTAAACTTGTGTTGTTTTTTTATTTTTTATTAAATAAAACAAAAACAATGCTATGAAATTTTCTAGACAGGAACTGATGCATTCGTTGATTCTTTCACTTTTTTCTCTTCCAATTCCTTCTTATAATCGATAAGTTCTTGTTCACGTGGAGTTGGTACCCGTCGTAAAGATCGATCATAGAAAGGAAAACGATTGGGTTGATTGTTAGCTTTAAATTCTAATTGATCTACATGCCATCTAATGTAGAAATATGAAATTATTCTCATCGATTGAAAATCATTTTTTTTTCTTACTCATCGTCCAATGAATCACGTGTTGCATAACAAAAGACACTGCCCGATCTTTGAGAACCTCGAATAGGAATTTGAACCTAAATGTTTATCAAATTTTTATATGAACAATAAACATGATAATATCATCGAATGAATTTACATTGCAGTAGAGACTTAACTCATGAAAAAGAAAAAAAAAATAGATATGCACATACTCGTGCGCTGAGAAGTGTAAGAACATTGAATTCATTGGATGTATCTATCTTCAATGGTTGAATAGGTTCGACTAGTTTTTCTCTTATAGGTTTATAACCACGAGTCAATATAAGAGCTTCTTCGAAAAAAGGTTTTTCACTGAAGATACCTAGAAGAAAAATTTTAATTCAATAAAGAATTCTTCGTATTCAAATATACTTGGATTTGGTTTTATCATATATTTATAAGTTGCATAACCGACAATAGCCATTGATGATCCGATTACAGCAAATCTGAATGCCATTATTGAAGGATCAATCAATTAGAAATTAATGAAAAGATATTATTAAATGATATGAGACAATAGTATGGCAATGTATGTTAAGAATATCTCATTGATCGAAATACATTCTCTTTTCGCAAATCAGGTTTCTAGCGAATAGATCAAATCGAAGACTAGTGTCATCTGTTGAATAAGAAGTTTTGACTGTTTTCTTTTGTACTAGGTGTACTGAGACTAGAAGAAAAAAATAATCATAGTCGCTCTCTTCGTAGTTGAACTGATCTAAATAAAAATTACATACGTCCAACATTAAATTGAATTGAGTTGATCAGGATGTTGATGAGAGAATGACAATGTATTGAAAATACGCTCAAGAACCCTGGACTGTTAGTTATATTCATCTCTAAACCTCAATCATTGAGATAAAACATCTCTTACTATCAACCCGAGATCTAGAAATTATCAATTGTTTTTTGAAAATGTTTTGGATTGATTTAACACTAGAAAAACAGTCAAACATTTGAAAGGAACTCTGTATAAATCTACTGATGTTTACGAATGAATTGCTACTTCTAAATCTCTTAACCTTTTGTCAACAATTATACTATCGAATATTTCCATTACTGTTTTTTATAAATCAGCACTGTTTCCACACTCTCATGAAAGACTATACACTACTAATCTGAAAATATGAATGAATATATTTTCTCGTTAATAAAACGACGTAGTTAGGAAAAAATGAAGATCATCATAACAACCTGCAATAGTGCCATCAGTTCGTTACGATCAGTATGTTCATTTATCGACAAATGGCTTTTACCGTACGAGCAGCGTTCAAATTTTAAAAATAATCATGTAACATTCAATTCTATAAATACGATCAAAATTGAAATTTGATCTCAGGATTTTGCTATCAGCATACTTTGGAATCCAATTAAAATTCATCATTATAAATCATAGACACGGTACAATGTGCATTTACTTTAAAATGTTGTCCGTCTCACATCTTTGCTTGTGTAAATAAATCTTTTACATTCATTCAATGAAGAAAAAAAGCATATTTATTTCACAAGCACATTCTATTCAATCATTCATTGGTCTGATATTTCCACAATTAGAGAAGCTACGATAAAATTCAAAAAACTTGAATTTTTCTTCATTTAAATTTTACGAATATAATATAGTTAGACTACTATGAAATACTTTGAAACGTATTCTTTCGAATAGTGGACAAAGTGACTTCGGCTGCTAGACATTCAAGATTAAAACTCCTTCCTGTTCAATACATAGTTGATGGCAGTGTTGAATGAGTTTCTCTAATATTATTTCTATAGAATACTGTAGCTAGCTTCGATTACATCCAATTGTCTTCCGTCATATTGTATAATGCAATCGAAATATACTACAAATTTCTCAAGTATACTCTTACATAGGTTATGAATGAGCTAGACTCTTTGATATTAATGATGGAGAGTGAACCTTGATATTTGTTTGTAAGTTCATAAATCGTATTCGCATGTTATAAGGCCATGATGCATGTAGATGTAGAACTATCGGAAAATATGCAGCATAATCATTGTACAAGTAACGATGACGTTCGAGTAAAGCATAACGTTTACCAGTTGAAAGTACTTTACTAACAGTATAACTACAAATTTATATTTCACTCCGATTTCACTGCTCTCGTTAAGGTTTCTTTTTCCATCGTATTTGTTAGGATTCTTTAATTTTTTCTTAAATAATTCGCACATTTGGATTTCGTTTGCCGATAGAAACGAAAAGAAACAAATATATACACAAAACAAAAAAACAACATATTTACACTCAGTAATTAACTGACGAAAACTAATCATGATCAAAGTGAACTGTGTGAGTGAAACTCAACATGCTAGCAGTTTCCTAACCGTAAATATTCCAAATGATAATATCGAAAATTTTTACAAGTATATGATTTCAGAAAATTTCAAGTCAATATTCAGATACACAATCGAAAAATGAAATTCATCATTCTAAATCTTTGGCTAATGTAAGTATTCTTTTTCTAGCACATATGAATCGATCGATGCAGCAGAATGATTATGAATATTCGAAAGGACTATACTACATCAACAAAAGAAAAGTTGGAGCATCAAACTCCTATTATTAGATTGCTTTCAAGTCATCATGGTAGCAATCAAGTGCATCCCGATAATCTACAGGTACATTGATTCCTACTTAGTTGATAGTCGATTATTAAGAACGACGAATGGATATGTATGTGTGTCGATATCAATGTTCGTTAAGTAAATGAAGATATCCATAGCTGAGAACAACAATAGCAATATCACATCTCTTTACAACGTTCTCATCCTAACTTTCATCATCTCTTTGAGAGATTACGGTTTTTGAAAATTAACGTTGTCCAACATCTTCACATCGGACACAAAACTTAATAGATATAGAAAATATATCATACAAATAGATCAATACAGATTGAGTAGTACGTAGTCTGATTTCAGATTGCACTCTATCAAGTAACAGTTTCTCAATTATTATGAATCAAATGAAATTAAGGATAGGTCACATACTGTTCGTTCATAGAGTTGTCTATTCTGAGGCGGCCAGCAAGAAAAACGGGAGATTTATTCACTTTGCCTTTGATCACGTCGTTTGTTTTTTTAGCGTACTCAGTTGATGGAAGATAAAACTCAATCCAAGTTGTTTACTGCAGAACGACTCTCATCAGACGATAACAAATGGCAACGCCAGCGGAGGTACTTGACTGGTAATGTATGTCTATTTTGTTTTTAATGTCTCTTTCAAATTAATTAAGATATGGCCCATTTGTGTGGTCAAAGCTATGCTGTTACTGTTTGGTAGCTGTGATTCTTATGGTTCTTGGATTGTGTGCAATAATCGCAGCCATCCTTGCAACTCAATTGACAAAGAGTAAAGAAATGGTCTCGCTTCACTAAAAGAAAACTTGTTTTTAACTAGACTTTGCAGCTAGTTTAGCTTAAAGCATCGAACTAAACTTAATAACTGTACATATGTATGTCAAGTAGATTTTTGTTTACGTGAATATACGTAAAAGAGAAGCAATATTTCAAGTCTGAAAACATGTCAATTCATGTTTTTGTCTTGTTGTTTTTATTGATCCAGAATTTCAATCCAGTTTTGATTGTAATTCTTTGGAATGCGTCGAAATCTGACATAGTCTGTCGAAGTGTCAAGACGCCGTTGGTATTGAATGATTAGAATTTTATTTGAGGAACGTTGGCAATATATAGATCGATTTACGTTTGCAATTCAAATAAACCAACGTGTCTTATTTATTGAAATGATTATTTTGCTTTGAATTTTTCTATCTCCGTCACCACATATTCCACGATTTCAAGTAATCATTTACTGATCACCCGATAGATCTTCTTCATAATATCTAATAAGTCTGAGAAGAAGGAGAAATCACAGGTCATTAACGGCATCTAATTCATACATAAAAAAATATCAAATATTTCGATACGACCCAAAGTCTTTGGAACATTTTTTTTCTAACTCGAAAACTTGTACTGCTTCTTTTTGTTACGATCTCCCTACAGATCAGATAAAGATAATGATTTGTAGAGGTTTTCATGTCGACTAAAATTAGAACTAAATTTTCATTGTTCTTTTCGAGTATTGCAGTGACCCGAACTTGAATGGGAATTTTTTACCCCATCTGGTTTGATATGACACTAAGATAAGTTCATTCTCGTTTATCAGAAACTGATGAAAAGAAATGCTAACCCAAGTTTTGATATCGACATGTTCTTGAAGACATTGGCTAGAAATATTTTAACTTTGATATTGATCTATCTAGCATCAGATACTGCTTTGACATCGGCCATGTTGATTATGTCTGATATTTCAGTACTGTCGACAACTAATAAAACTCTTTCTGTAACTATCAAAACTACTACTATGACATTAGGTATACGAATAGTCAACAACAACCTTTTTGTCTTTGGTGACTATTCAAAATAAATTTTCTGTTCATCTCTAGTAACCACAAATGATGCAGGCGCAACTACAGTAACAACATCAGTGACTAACATAAACACGACCACAGGTATAAGATTGTATTAGTAATAAGCAAACTTCCCTTGTCTGTTCATAGTAATAGCCACAACGACGTTAGCAACCACTTCTTCGAACTCGTGTAAGTGAAAAATTAGTTTTTAGAATTGTAGTTCAACCTAGAGACAACATGCTCAGCTTGGTTTGGATACGTGTTGCGATTGTAACATGAACAAAACTTCAGAATTCTATGCACAAACAGTTTGATCATAGATCACGCATCGAATGTAACAGGTGATACAGCCTTGCTTGTAACCTCAAGAATCCGAATCGAAATGTCTGAATTATTGATTGAAAAGTTTATAGTTCATTCATAAGATCTATTTGACAATGTCTCAATCAGCTGATCCGTTTTTGATTGGTTGTCTTGCTTATTGATTTTATTTAGGAACTACCATTAATGATGTCATGAAATCGTTTTTTTTTCAGCATTTAATGTCAATCTCCTTACAAATGGTGATGGTGAGACTGGCACTTGTCAAACCAGCAATGGTGTTACGCATCCCACAGGTTGGAATTACAATGGAACGATTACACAAATTTCTTATAATAATCCGACGTATGGCGTTCTTTCGAATTCGACCCCAGGACCAAGGTAGGCCGGTGGAAATAAATCTTCGTGTGAATTCTTTTCTCTCGCAGTAATCGTGGCCAATGTTATTTCTTCGGACAAATATCAGCCACCACTTCAATGTGGCAAACAATTAACATGACTGATAAATTCGATTCTACACTTATTGATAATGGAACAGTGAGCTTCAATCTTTCTGCATGGATCGGCGGCTTCAGTACGCAGAATGATAATGCTCAAGTAGCAGTAACTTTCCAAAATCAAGCAAACCAGATGGTAGGCAATCGCACTACTATTGGACCGGTAACGGCTGCTAATCGAGGTAGCCAATCATCACTGCTCATTCGACAAGCAACCGGATTAGTGCCTGCTGGAGCACGCTCTCTAACGGTACTCGCTACTATTACTCGTGCAAGTGGATCGTCTAACGATGGTGCTCTCGATAATATAGCTATCCTACTGTATCAATGAACGTCAACTGTAAATAACTGTGCTACAGACGTTCATGTTAAACTCTTGAACGTTTGATTTATTACTTACAAATTTTCGTTAATTCCAATAAAAGTCCCATAAACGATAGCAAGACATCGAAGAATGCTTTTGGTGTGCATGTCAGATAGAAATGTGAGCCGCAATTGAGAGTTTACCGCTGTCGCTCAGCTGATCTAGAATAAAAAGGAAACTTCCGTGTTGCTGCTGTCCCATCATGAACATCTACGATATCGAATGCAAATGGATAAAAATAGATATATATGTACTTTCAGCGTCATCTCATTCTCAACTGAACTTCTTCATAGATTTGCATTTGCAAAAGAGTCGGATATGCAAAAAAAAACACTATTGTACATGAACTCATTAGATAATAAACTATTAAAAAGAAGCGTTGATTTGACATAGTTTCAACGATATCTATTGTGAAGGTAGTGACTGTCATTCTTCTTCTTCGGTTCGTATATATAAGTGTGACGTCTACGAATAACTATGTCTCGTGATATATTGTGAAAAAGTAAATATGACCAGAATATCAGTGTCATTATTTGAGTATTGCATTGTCGTTATGCATTCATTATCAATCATATTAAGTGAGAGAAGATAGATGATCATGTATCAAGATTAACCTAAAAAACAATGCAGCTAACTGAATTGATTGAAAACGCAGAAAGGAAAACCGCAAAAACGAAAACGTCGAAGGAAAAAGGTAGAATAACCAAATATCGAAAAAATCTACATAAGACGAAGGTGCAGCAAATTCTTGAGAATGAAAATGTAGAATCCAAAAGATATCTATAGCAAACGAAATTTTAGTTTCCGATATAGTGTTGACTCTTACGAGAATAGTTAAATTTCTCTTCCTTATCGTCTACAGTGTATAGTAGTTAACTGCTAATGCGTTAACTACGTGAACATTAGTATAGTGCAAATAACAAGCAAGAAATTTGAAACGATTAAGACACGATTCATCAAAGATAAAATCAACGCGCAATGAAGCTATTCAGTGGTTGAGCATTACTACTTGAGTCTCATAAAAGAAGGAAATAATAAAAGTTTTCTAATGTTAAAAGTTGTTTAAAGTTTTCGATTTTCGACAAGCCGCTTTTGGATGTTTTCCTTTCTCAATTTTCTCAATCGGACGCATAGAATTTCTATCTTTTCCTCTTCGGTGTTGTCCTACTTTTTTTCTACATTTGCCTATTCGAGATTTTCTTTTTCTGCCATGTCTATGAAACCGCGACCAACCCACCGCCAACTTCACTCAAGCGATCTCTTTAGATTCGGTTGATAGTTTTAGGAGCATAACTCGGCTCTCAACGAAGTGGGCGCAATATGGTTATATCGGTTACATTTTTCTATCTTTGAAGACTAATTTCAAAAGCAGGATGGGGGTTTCGCGCTTCTAACGTCCTTGACTATTTCCACAGTAGCTATGTAGATATCTGTGTCACTAGGAATAGACTGAAAGTTTTAGCCTTAACGGAGTACACCAAAATGTATACTTTCTACCACAGTACAACATTTTTTTCAGAAGATGTTCATTTTCTTAACAACGATTAGACTTACAAAAAATGATTTTTGTATCACAGATACTACGTATCAATGATGAACTATCTTTTAGTGCTAATGAGAGCTCTTTATGATATAATTGTTGTTCATGGATCAGTGTGATAGAATATGTTAGAACTATTTTTCTCACTTGAAACGCAATATCACAGTGCATCGAATTGCATTCTTTAAAGATTTGGTAGATAGAATTTCAGTAGCAAACCATATTTCAACGTCATCAAAAAGTGCCGAAAATTTCACATCCATTCAAGTAAGATCAAATAAAATTCTTTATCGAATCTCAAATTATTATGAGTGGAATGAATGCCCACATTAAGAAAACCATACAATTCAAGATTTCAACTTGTTTGAACTTGTCTGTGAAAAATGGCTAGATATTCATTTTTCCTTAATTTATTATAAACACATATTTAATCCAATCATCTATGCTTTTACATACCTTTTGACAGCGTATTTCCCTATAAAATCGCACTTTCAAATTCATACTATGTGTGCCGAGTAGTGACTAACGAACTTTTGAAATTGTTAAATGAGTTTTGAGTATTCATATTTTTTATCCAAGTGACCTGATATTTCCGAATTCTTTGTATAGTATTGCTGCGGTTACCTCTCTTAGAAACATCGAAAAGATCCATTTCAATTGCTGATATTGAACATCTCACAGATAGAGGATACAAAAGAACCGTTAAAATAGATACTATGAGCTCATTGAATAGCTCCTTTATAGAAATATAACGATGTAAACAATGAGGCATGTAAAACATCCCCAAAAAGGGTATAAAAGAATACATCATTCGTCAGTTTTCAATGGTACGCCTGAATAAACTGAAATATAGTTCACGGCAATCATCAATACCATATCTTACAAATGAACTTTCTTCCTAACAATAAGGTAGCCGTTCAAAATTTTTCAGCATATTCATATCTCTTGGGAACTACATAATGCAAGTAGTTTCAACGCAAAAACGATTGGACAGGTAGTGAACTTTCCTTTTTAGTACTTGAGAGTGAATTATGATGGCTATATGTTGTCTCGTACCCTCATACATGTATGCTAAAGCGTATAATTATTCTTGAACTCTTACTTTCATATTTATAGCTTATACTTGTACTTCGATATTCAAATCATTATGTCTACGTCTAAGTACCTTCAAGTTAAGTTCTATGCTCGGAGTAGATAAATTTTCTAGGGGTTTTTCTTGTTTTAATGATAGTTGAATTCTTTTAAAATGACACTTAGTATATCTGTAAAAAAAATACTATGTATATATAATGTCTCGAAAAAACTTTTTAACAAAAAAATACACACCTGTGCTAAAAACATTTATGTTTAAAAGTAACAGTTCTTTGTTCATGTTCAATTAAGCTTAATTGCAAATTTATAAGTGTATGATATGTGAGAAACAAAAAATTAACAAGAAAATTCATCTGCATTATTTGTAATTTTCGAATGAAGACAATTCAAGAAACTAATTGAAGAGATTTATTGCATGGATGTTCGGTATGTTTCAGTTGTTAAAGAGAACAAATAACTGACAATGTTTAACGAGCTATACCAAAAACTTAATAGCTGGTGAAAATAGTCTAATATTGTGTGAACAATAAAAATGGATTAAAATAACTGAATAGACCGACTAAATTTTGTAAAATAAAAAAACCAACAACAATATGATATAGAACGCAGTGAACTAATCCCAAATTAATTAAGTATTTTGAGTTTCTTTATTACATTTAAAGCTATTGAGTTCTCTTAACACGTTTTAACTTGTAACAGTGTAATAGTAGGATCGTCAGAAAAACGCTTAAATTTAAAAAATAATTATGCATTTTAACGACTCCAATAGTCGATAACTCGTTTTCACCAACATCTGTTTAAAATTTCCTAATAAAGTCGTTATTACCAGATCTAAACGACTTTTTGAGCGGCTTTTTTGTTGGTCTTTTCAAACTCAACAACAGTTGAATTAAAATCTGTGTCGAAAAATGCCTCTAGATTTGATTGAGACTCATATGAAATACTCAATGAACGCATTACTACCTACATATATTAATTTATATTTCCTTGAATCCCGAGCGACTGTTTTATGATAAAAACGCTTCAAAACTACTAGTAAAAGAAAGTCAAAGAGAAAGAATTCTTGTCCCTATGTCCCACATCAATCAAAACACTACATGGTATGCTGTCAGATTTGAAGTGAATTCTGCTAAATAGATTATTGTTTTCTATAAGACATGTCTTAAAAATACATAAACGTTAAATCTTCACATAGTTACAGTTTTGCTCGTACCATCGAAGATGATTTTAATTGTATCCCAGAACGCAAACAAACGACAGAGGTAGCGTTAACATTTTATGAAGGCGAACTAGACTAGCAATGTGATATACTTCTGAGAAAGTAAAAAAACGAATTTGATGACGTCTTGATCTTGTTATACATGATTTTCTATTGACTGAACTATGTTCGATCAATTAAAAAGTCATGATGCGATAAAGTGGCATTAAGTTTTCATGCCCACTGAAAGTCAACATTAGTTCGTCTTTGAGATTACAGAATCATTAGCGATGCCTTACTATATCCACAAAGATCAAGGTCACACGAATGAGATTTAGACATTGACTAAGAAGTGAAATTCAGAGTATCCATGTATTTTCATATTAACAATTGAATTCCATCCATGAACAGAATATAGCATTTGATGTTTAAAGACAAAGAATGCAATGTTTACCATAGATTACATGAGAAATTCAAAGTTAAAGGTAAACCTAGAAAAAGATGTTGTTCGTCACGTTGTCACATTCCATTAGGTAAATGTGTTTAAACTAATCAAGATCTGTGAAAACCAAGAAATGCAACTAAAAGTGTTGTTGTTGCAAATAACATCTGTTAAACTTAAATGCATTAATGGTAACTTGTTTTTTCAATATGAATTTCATACTATTTGAATTTATTCAAATGATTTTCTTCAATTAGACTAAAAATAAAATGTACCTGAAAATGAATAATTTTCTTCTTTTTTTTTTCATTTCATTTCTTTTGTAACTCAAGTTGGTGTACTACATTAAAATATGATGGAATATTCTCGTTTGAATACATACAATTAGAGATACCTAGCACGAATGTCATGTGTTGCTCCTGATTTCTATTAATACAATGTCGTCATTTCTCATTTCTCATTTCTAAGTTAGGATGGAGCTTGAACTCGTTTTGCAATATGAACCAATGTATTATGCTGATTACAACATTTTATTTCAACAAGGTATCATTATTTCCATTGTTGTTTTCATGTATTCTAAACGATTAATTTCCGTATGAATGTATATGGAAATCTTTTTTGTTAGAAGCGTATGTTCTAATTAGTACCCGAGATTCATCTATCGTATATAATAATTGATTGGTTTCCGGCAGCTAGTACGGTGTTTATTTGATGTTCATATATATTTGATTCAAACACGACAAGTCAACAATACGATGGTGCGATGATTCTATTGAGACTCACCCTAACATCAGCTTTTTTGGCTACTTAAGAATCGTTCTAGTCTTAAGTATTTCGCGCTCTATCAATAGAATAAAATGTACGATGAATTTAAAATTCCCGGAGAATTACTTTCTAGAAAACAAAAGAATTTGCTAGCGTTTAAAATAAATTGAAGTTTCCTTCCGTTCCTATGCAAGTAGCGATTATTTGGTGAGATCAAACAGAAGTGTATATTTTCTTTTCTCTTTGAAATAACTTGTTTTCTTCGCTTAGAAGAGAAACAAACACTGGAAACCCTATAACAAAAAACATGTTTTTTTCTCTCAGATAAACTTAATAGGAATATCGTTACAGCATTACTTAAATTACAAAGAATGTAGAAGATTTTTAACAAAAATTGATTTTGGAAAAAAACTAATAATATTGCGAAATACTTCACAATTGTTCATTCAATAAGTATGCTAATCGTCCCCCCCCCCTGAATTTCTAATGTAATTTTATTAAGTGTGAAAACTCTGGTCACTACGATTTCTTGAGCACATACTTTGAGCATTGTAGCTGTTACATCTCTCGTGCTCTTTTTCATATTTGCAAGAACTTGATCCATAAAATAAGTTAATATCCATCGGATAAACAAGATGAAATATGTTCATTTCGTTCAAGCGCAATCACAGAATTATCTCGAGACAAAGAAAGTGTACTCGTGCTGTTTCGTGAACGACAATGCCAATCTAGTACTGTCTTTTTTTCATGTTTGAGAGTATATTGAAAACCGTTATCGTTCAACACCTTACCTGTCTGTTCTGTTGGAGTAAAACTAAACATATTTCAATATCTTTACAAGTAACAAATGTGAATAATAAAAATATATCGGTTAGCCGCGTGTAGATACATATTCATTACATGTATCTTTTTCTATAGGCTACTGGGTTGTGCCAAAAGAAATGAATTCAATTGTCATTTGTCACTAGCTGTGCATATTGACAGTGCGAAGAATGAACATTCCGATGTTAAATAGAGTGGGAACGAATCCGGAGTCAATTAAGCAAAAAACATGTTTGATGGAGATGAATTGGGAATCGTTCTTTTGGGTCTGAGTTTGGAGCAAATAAAAAGGGGACGAATTAGGATTAACCCCATGAAATTCTCAATAGATATAGAAAGTACTGGAAATTAAACGATACATATTCGAGAAAAGATATCTGCATTCCAAGAGAGATTTTTTTCCAAAAAAGCTAGTTAGTGTAGCCCCGTTGGGGCTAAAATGTGGAACTCACGTATCTATAGCTTCATATGCTAATAGAAAACAAAGAAAACGTAATATGACGAATTTTTTCGCATCGTATTTCTGTGATAAGCACCCTATTTTTCATTTTCATTGTTGTTATTCACTCGTTATTTTCCATTTTTCGTTGTTCATTTTCTTAATTTAACATTTTGCATAAAAAACAATGTAAGAAGCGACAAATAATGTTGTGATGTATGACGATTATAGAATACTAGTTGTTATATCTGTAATGGATTCATACACTGGTTTCGATGGCCTGTAATGAGGGGGGGGGGGGCAATCTGGACTCAGTGATTTTGTCTGTAACGAGGGGGTGTGGGGAGCATAAAAATTATCACTCTTAAACTTACACTCACTATTTTCTTCGAAAATATATGTGAGTTCCACATAAGAAACCTAATTCCCCTTAGCAAAGTGTCTCTCTCTCTCTCTCATAAACAGAAGAGATAGATTTCTTGAAATTCTAAATCTCCTGCAAAATATTGTTTCGAATATCATTGAAAAACACTTTTGAAGCTCATTCGAAGAATTAATGGCGATGATAGTCAAAGGTAACTCGATTAGAAAATCCGAATCTTTTGGCAAATATTTGAATTAATGCTTTATAATCCGAAACGAGAATAATGGAACAAAGTCTCATTACGTAATCATATTAGAGAATGTTCCAAATTTGAGATAAATTAGAGAATATATTATCTTCAATAGAATATTATTTTATCGTTTGACAATATCAAATAGTTGAAATGGATAATAGTTTCATGTTCTATGGGTAAATTTCAAGATATATAAATTTAATATCATATTCGATATATGCTTGAGAAATATTAAGTATTTGTTTTTTTCTTTTTCTATTGGTAACATGTTTTGATTGATGTCATCATATTTAAAAGTAGATGTCGAGCAATTGAACAATGGTTCAAGTAGAATGGTAGAATTACTTTTAAGTTTACTAAACGTGATTTCAATATTCATCAAGTTTCTGAATTTGTTTTCAAGTTAATTGCTTTTTACATAACTCTCATAAATAAGAAAACGACTTTCTCGATACTATTCATTGTCTATCTTTATTTTTGAGAGAGAAAGAAAAAAAAATCTTAAATATATAAATATGTTTATATGCAAATGGTTCGTATGTTTTCCATCAAAACGTCATAGTTTCTCATAATTTTTTTTTCTATTTTTTATTTCCGTCGGCGTTGAGAAAAAAGCAAGAAAAAGAAATTGAGATCACAGCACAAGTCTTTTTTTCTTCTTATACTAACAATTGGTTGTTTTGACAACCTTACATATTGTTTTATTCTCTACAAAAAAAAAGAATAATTATTTGATTCGTTAAGTACAACGTTAATTAATCGATTCATTAACTTCGTGTATATATTACTTTTCGGTCCGTTAATTTATTCAACTATAGTTGGAAACACATCCATGAATCCATCACCAACAGTACAACTTGTTGAAACAAATGATGAACTAATTAAAATTAATGTCTATGATGAGAGTGGATATTTACCTATACATCGTGCAGCATTCAATGGGCATGAAACGACAATTAGAAATATCTTAGATGAAGCTCAAAAACGAAACGAACTTATATTTCAGCTTGAAGCAACAACACATGATGTTAATGAGTTAACACCATTACTCATCGCAACTGCAGCTGGACGATTAGATATAATTGCCTGTTTTTTAACATATCCAGTGAATTTGAAAGCAGTCGATGGAGATGGACATGGTAATTATAAATACGTAGTAGAAAATTTTCAATTATGTCCACCAATCGAATAGATATATTAACAAAGTGACTAGATGTGCACATGGAGAGGGAAGGTGGGGGGGGGGGCGTTGAACTCTCCGCAAAATATTATTTAGCCTTTTTTTAAGAGCAGAGTGACTATAAATTTTGATTTGAACTATAGGTCACCGCAAAAGATTTTGCTTCATCCGAAGGAGAAAGGATATGAATTAACCAAGCAGGAACTTGTTTAGGAATAAAAGTTCATCTCATCGCATCAGCTAATGCGGCGCGTATAAGATGTATTATTGATTGAGATGCACAAACAATGTGTGAGTCTATCAGATCCACATATGTTTTTACATGTAGATTCATTTCGATAGAACAACTTTTAAAACATCAAACGATGAATACTATGACATATATGATCCGAGCATTAGTTATTAATTAGTCAGAATAATCTCTATTCGTTCTTATACTCTCCATAATAATAATATTATACAGACCATCAACTAATCGATAGATAAGAAGATGATCGATGCATGATCAAACTTTGAGAATTATGATCTATCGTACTGTTATGTTATTATCTACTCAATTTATTATCTACAATCGATTAGAGAATAATGATCATTATTTATGACATTTTTCGCATGTGATAAAAGCTGACAAAAAAAGACACAAAAGGCCATATAGACTGCAATGACGTTAAAAAATTCGAGAATATTTTTAAAAAGAATAGATACATCTATTGTTAAATTGAGCACTTTTGGAAAGTCGATCGTCCTTCACTGTAGTTGATGAATTTTTAAACTATTTTCTGACTAACTCTATTATAAAATAGGCTAAGGTTAAAACGACATCATATTCGTCTTTTGTTTTGCCGATTTATATCAATTACGAGCATGAATTCATAATGGAAATGCTCTTTGTTTATGAATATGTCAAATAAATTACTAATCACTATATCCGAGGGAAAAAAACAAGAATATTCTTTTCACGTAATACATAAAGTCGATCATAATTAACCAATGAATAATTTGATATTGTATTGAAAATTGAACAGTGAGTTCATGGTACCACATGAATATCAATGTTTTTCATAGGTTATGGTACGAAAAAATAGTATCAATAGAATACTTCTGAACTTGTCATATTCCAAAAGAAAATCTAATAACTAAATTCTTCGATGAAGTGTTAGTAAAGTATTGCTTTTAAAAGTTTATCAATGGTACCTTATTGTTTGTACTCGTTCAAGATAGATTAAGATCACAAGTAATCTCACATTCAATTATGATTTATTCATTCGGTACAAAGCATTAGCCAATCGAGTTATATTGTATTTGTCTCTTTTATTTCATGTTAAAAAGCCAAAGAAATACGGAAAACCTTGCCTAGGATTATTCTTTGAATTGTCAAACAACAATTTTGAGTGTATTATTTCAAGAAAAAGAAAAGATGATCACCGAAAATGTCTAGAATTTTTTTGATCCTTCGTCAAAAACTTGATTTTGACAAACGCACAAAACCATGTATAAAGCTCCGTCGATGCTTACTACTCTAGATTGTAGAATGACTGTAAGATTGAGAATCTGTCATTGAGAGCTCTTCATTCGTAAAAAAATATGAGTTCATGCGTCTTTATCAACATCATCATGTGATGACTTTTTTTCGAGAAGAGTATTTACTATTTACAAAACCAAAACGATCATATCGATTTGTCAAGATTTTGAATATTTTTTTCATATTCTAGGCTAGTCAATTTTATTTTATTTTGATTTAGCATCAATTATCATTTTAGAAACAAAAGAAAAAAATTTTCATGCAGAATTACGATCGTTTTTTAATTGTTTCATCTTTTTTTTTTTGATACAAGTTCGCCAATTGAAAATTTCTTCTGCTTCACTCAGTGTCAGTGTAAAGAACGAGAATGTTTTCGTTTAGAAAGACAAATAATTTTTAACAAGAAAGATTATTCTCTTCCGACGTACTCAACTCATTTCAATGACAAGTGAGCATAATCAATCAGAATCACATCACATGCATCGTATAAAATAAATAAATGCTGCTTATCAGATGTAACAACGCTTTTTTCTCCACTCTGTCTCTCTCTCATTACTAGGAATATTTAATCATAGAATAAATATTCATGATGTTCGCATAGACTTGATTTGTAACATTAACACGAATGTTTATTTAATAGAAAGTACCAAGATAGATTTGTATGTATATTTGTTCAAAAAGGTATGGCTGCGATTGCTGCTCTATCTCAAAACGAACGTACACTTCGTTATGTTATTGATCTACCTATTTCATCAACGGAATACAACGTTTGGAAACCATTATTTAAATTATTCCTATCAATAAGAGATGAAGAGAGTACTGTTTGTGGACGTATGCTTGAATTATTAACTCGTCGTGAATCAGATAATGCACAAATAAGTTCATATTGGTCGGCTATGCTTGACAATGGTCTATTATCAACAGTAACACAAATACTTGATTTATCAACGAATGATGATGTGATTACGAGTGCATTAGTTATATTATTAAATGTTCTAAATGAAATACCTGACGTCAAAATTGAATTAGAAAAAATAAAGAATTCTTTTAGTTCAATGTTAAAACATACACGTTCAACAAACAATCAAATTCTAACATTATTAGGTCGTGTTCTATCATATATCAGTACAGAAAAATCACTAATCGATTCTATGGTTGAACAAGGTGTCATTGAATCATTGATAATAATTATTGACAAGCAACGAACCCCACAAATTATTTATCCGTATTTTGATTGTTTGACAAATGTCGTATCAAAATCATTTGAATATCAACATAAATTTGTTTATTCAAAAAGTACTCTATTATTAATTGTACGTACTTATTTACAAGAATTCGATTTAAATTTATCTCTATCAGTCATACGTTTCATTCGACAATTAGCTAAAAATAATGAAGATCTTCAAAATATTCTTGCACACTATGGTGCATGTGAACATTTACTCGGTGCACTATCAGCATCATCGAAAGAATTACAACAAGTATCTATTGAAGCTATACAAGCATTAAGTCATAAAAATTTAAAAGTTCAACAAATTTTATTACGTGAACATGCTCTTGAACAACTATTAAATTTCTTAGAGAAAACAAATATGTCAACATTACAAGTAGCTATTGTTTGTACACTATGGACATTATGTGATAATAATCCATCACAAAAACGTGAAGTAGCAACAAAGATTGGTGTTAGAAAATTAATAAGTTTTTATACGATTAAATCCGATGAACATTTACTAGTTGTTACAGATGCTATTAATGAATTAGCTAAATGTGCATCCAGCGTGAACATGAACATATTAGAAGAGATATGTCAAGCACAAGGAATTCCATATGTTATTCGTCTACTTAAATCTAATAATGAGATGCTTGTTTTAAGTGTTTTAAAAAATTTACAACTCATAACATGTGCTCCGGGCTATGTTGCCAATCGAAAAAATCAAGAAATCGTTCTAAAAAATGATGGCATCAAATTACTTGTTGCTTTAATGATGCATGCTAAAAGTGAAACAATTCAAGTTGAAGCAGCTCAATCATTAGCTTGTATTGCATTGAGTATGACGATAATTTGCATATGAGACTTTCTTTTATCATAATTATTGGTGTTTTTTCTTTTGTTTTCATTTCTTTTAGATAATAATCAATGTTCAACATTAATTGAAAAAACATTAGATTTTTCTTATTCACATCTAATAAACTTAATGCATTCCAATGATACAGATGTTCAACTGAAAGCGTCCAACGCTTTAGCTACATTTTTATATAATAATTCTCGAATACATTTATTGATTAAAAAACAATATCAATTTTTATTTGAGTATTTTGAAAAATTTCTATCGAATTCGAATGATTGTCTACGAAGTACAGCTTCATTTCAGGTCAGTTTTATGTTCTTGTATAAGTCTATGCTTACTATTCAATAATAAATGAAAATAAATATCGATTTAGATTGTTGTGTTTTGTGGTTTGATTAACGAACACAAACAATCAGTTAGCACTGCTATTGGATGTGGAATACTAATTGATATACTTCGAACATCTAAAGTAGATGAAGCAAAATCTGTAGCTGCAGAATGTGTCGCCAGACTTGCACATATGAAATCAGGTGAGTTATCCAAATGAAGTTTTCGATTTGGTTTTTTTATTATAAGAACTATTTGATTGTAGCCTCAGAAATTGATAAGCACACAGGTAAACTTACTAGCCTCTTCTCCTTTGCATGTTATTAGTATTCTTATCCTTTCTATATCTCTAACTAAGATTGTAGAACATAACTCAACTTTATTCGTTCTATTTCTTATTTCGAACATTATGTTTTGTAGGTGTTCCGCAGGCTATGATTGCTGTAGACGTCGTCGATTATTTATGTAATTTATTTACATCATCAAGTGATACAACTATTGGCAATGCATCTGTTGCGCTTGGATTTTTATCGTACATACCCGAAGGACGAAGAAAATTATTGCATAGGTATTTGAGAGAGACAAACGAAAAGAATTTAATTATCATGTTCAATTATGATTTCTATTGATAAAATAACAGATGTCGAATGGAACCAGACATTATGGCATTTTTGAAAGTATACAATTGTTTACCCGAATCACCTGCACGTCTTTCCATACATTTGATTGAAGAATGGGATCGATATTATACATTGAAATTACCTAAATTACGGTCAGTAGTTATTTTAAAACATTCGTTCTTTTTTTTTTTTGTATGTACTTAGTTAAGACGATTAGTTTCGATCGTTTAAAACCATTTCTTATACAACTACGAGAGAACACAAAATTTTACTAATTTTCTAATAATCTACTGGATTATTTTTCTTCTTGTAAACAATCATAACATATCCTACTGTATGATATAATATGTTGCGTGGCAAGACTAGGAAAAACTTGAATCTTATGATAAAATTTTCTATTATTCATAGATTTGATTGTTTTACTATTGATGAAAATGATTTTTTGAATGCACCCAGGGCAAACAAGCAGATGTTAAGATCTGATAAGATTCTGCATCTGATCTTATATGATCGTGTACGATCCGACAAAAAATCGTACGAAAATCGTAGTCTCTGAGATCTTGTGTCAGATCGCACAATCAGATTCTTGAACGATCTTACAAATTAATAAGATCTTTCAAGAATCTTACTGTGCGATCTGATGCAAGATCTCAGAGACGACGATTTTTTGTCAGATTCTTGAAAGATTTCGCCCATACTCCAAGATCCTGTATGTATTTCATAAGATCTTGTGTCAGATTTTTCGACCTGGGCATGTGTCATTGCTCACAACCATAAGGTTTTTGTTTTTCTTTCTAATTCTAGATCTCAAGAATCAAATGTACGATATTTCAAAGTATATGCGAATAATGTCGAACGATTGCAAGCAGCACCTCTAGAAGATTACGAAAAAGAACCAACCTCATCGAATGTAACTAGTTTTTATCTACCACGTTTGCGGCAAAACATTTAATATTTTGAATCTATTAGGTTTAATAGAAATTCCTTCTTTCTATTTTTAATTTATTATTTAATTTCATTCTAAAATAACATTTGAAACAAAATAATAGTTATAGATTTTATTTGATTTTTTTTTGTAACCAAGCATTTTTTTCGCTTCTGGATTATTTCTCATAACCATTGACCTATATTCGTATGATAATGTCAATAGAAAAACAGATCGGTGCATTAATCATGCAATAGTTTGGTTCTTGATGAAGACTTCGAAGACGAAATCAGTCGCCATAAATTATCTCATAATTGGAATAGAGCAAAAGGTTTTCTTCTTGATTGAAAGTAGATGGATTCTACTATTCAATCATAGTCAGATTTACTATTGACGGTTATCATCAACGAGAAGTAAATGTTTCTGATTTTATATTTAATTTTTTAATTTACAATCTAAAACCTGGATATCATTTACTAACAATGCTAGAAAGTTCGAAACATGTATGATCTATATCATAGTTCTTCTTTGAAGTTGATTACTTTTCTTGAATATGCCACTTCTTGTTCGATTCTGTACATTTACGTCTTGGACGATTCTCTGGTGTTTAATAAAAATAATAATAATGATTGTTTCACGATATAGGTCTCGCTGGCATTCGAACCACGTTGCTTATATCTAATTTTGATTGATTGTGATTGAAAAAGTTGAAAGGCTTTCTTTTCTTTTCTTGTTCCGATCATAGAAGAATACATTGTTTTTTCTAGGCTACTGCTCTATTGTCATTATCAATCAACCAGTGTCGAACTCGTAAGTTTAGATCTGACGTATCGATGTACTATTGAAATAGAGCGATCCGAAAAAATGTTTTTCTATTTTGTACAAGTTATTTCTAGTAGAAGAAGAAATATTGTTGAGTGATGAAGTGTCATTCTAAAAATTCACGTTCCACGAACTGAACCGGCCGACCTCTAATCTTCTTAAGCAGATGTTTTTAGGCGATTCTTATGATTGATCTCGTTGCGTTCGGTTTCACTTCTCAAAAAAACATTCTATCGGTTTCTTCTAAACAATATGCATGAGATCAGTCTCAAGATCATGAGTGTAAGATTGATTTCTCGACAGATAAATTTGTTTTACAAGCAATATATTCATTGTGCTTTTTTTTTCTCCTTATGTCAATTCTGTTTCTTACGATTAGAATTCTTGTATATTCAATTTGTCTCTACTAACATCTCTCTATTAACTTAGCATAGTGTATTTTGTTATTTTTTCACTGAGTACCCATGAAGATCAAAATAAATAACGTATCAGATAGAAATAATTTCAATTGATTGAAATCGATCCAATATCGACAAAAAAAAAATCTGTCTCCTTTTCTTTTATGTCATTCGTCAATTACCTATCAAAAAAATCACGCATGGTCTTTTTTTCTCTTTACAATTAATTAGTATAAATTACCAAAAAAAGAAAAAAACAAATGAATTTTTATTCGAAACTTGATAAGACATATTATATAACATGTAATTAATATCTAAGTACAGTGATCAATCTAGAATTCAGATAAATATCATCGAACCCTATTGGATACATGGTATTCTATCAAATAAGAATAAGAGATAGATGGGAACGACTCATTTCTGAGCATTTTCTTCAAAGAAAATGAAGCTGAAACAAGTTTTTATTTTATGTTGAACTAGTAATCATAATTGTATCTTGTAAATTTGCCACTGTCTAAATATTATATTTGCGAATTTTCATCAAACGATTCTCGAAAACTAATATTTACAGAATCAGTTATGCTCAAAAAACGTCTCTGTGAATTGGTAGTTAATAAATTATTAATACCATGTTTTCGATTTATTCCATTGAGATTTTCATCATCATAGACCATTGTTGCAGATGTAATCAAAGGATTAGTTGTCAATGGTGCTTTTCCCATATGTGTTAATTTAACGCCGCCAGTAATCTTTGTATTATTATTAACAATAGTATTCGTATTTTGAAAATTTTGAAATTTAACAGGTAAAATTTTTGCACAACCAGGAAGTGATGAAATCATAACACGAAGTTCTTGTCGAAAAACATTTGCTGTTAAAAAATACAGTAAAAAATTCGCTGCTGTATTCGTATAGTAGATTAATGAGAATATTGTCCATAAGATCTGTGAATTTCGTCCATGTAAATTTTTCGATAAATGTCCAAAAGCCATAAATGTTGATGCTGGTGCTGTTAATAATATAAATACACACGATACCGATAAAAGCATGATAGTTAAATTACGTTGTCTAGCTTTTTTACGTTGATTTTTTTGATTTGTATGTTGTTGAATACGACGTGCTGATGCAATAACATTTAATATCAAACAATTAAGTATTAACATAATTATAAATGGACATAATGTAAAGAAAAACCATTGTATATAACCTAACATATTTGTACGAAACCAAACGTAAGTGGGATAATTCAATGATATATTACATACAGGCCGATATGTTAGAGTACGATTGAACGATGTTGAAATTGGTTTAATAGGAACTTGTCGGAGTTCATAGAAAATACCCCAATGTAATTCAATAAAAAATGATATTAAACAAATTAAGCCAATTATAACATAAGCATTGCGAACAGTACAATGTTTTCTTGAATAACTATGTTTGGCAATAGCAAGATAGCGTTGAACACTTACAGCAACAAGTAATGTTGGAGATAGATTAATGAAATAATAGGTGAAGAATATATGAATTTTACACGATAGATTATTATACAAACGCATATTACGATTGGGATCGATACGAACTAGATAGAAGTTTAATACGCTAAAGAAGACATTACCTAAATTAAAATGATAAACCATTATATTGTAAAATAGACTAGACACACACACACACACACTAACGTTTACCGAGATCAGATAAGGCTAAGGCAATGAGATAAATTGATGTAACTTGTGTTCGTAACTTTTTACGACTAAGTGTTAATGCAGAAAGAGTATTTCCAATGCCACCAACGATAATTAATAAACAACCAATAATACGAACAAACCATTTAAGTATAAGAAAACGTTTTTCATACGATATTTGAGTCATTATCGATGATGAATTCACTAGAATAGGCAAGTATGACGAAGAAATATTGGATGACAATGGCGAGTGTGTAAATGATCCTATTTGATAAGCAAACGTTGCTCTAGTCATTTTCATGTAAGTATTGAAGAGAAGTGGTTCAAGCCAGAGTACATTTTCGTTGACTATTGGCATTGTCCACAACACAAATCTTGGAACAATAGTAAACAGTGAGTCTAGAATTCGAAGATGAATCTTGATCTCGATGTTTAACCTATGTACAAAAAAGGAAATGACTGATACGTACAAATACAATTTTTATTATGATGTGTCTGAAATTTGAATTAATATATTTTCCTTTCAGAAAACAAACCTTTGTAGTCATATATTCCATCATCTTGTCAACGTGTTGAGTAATGAGAAAAGACTCATGATCTTTTTTTATACAACACAGGAAAAAAGCACAAATCTCATTTTTTTTTCTCTCTCTCTGTCTCTCTGTCTCTCTTGCTTTCTAATTCCTTCTTCTTTTTCTCCTTCGCTGTCTCCTATGTCATATTGTGTATCGAATTAGCACTATATATCACTATTCGTTAACTGTAAAAAGGAAATCGCACAAATAGATAAAAATACATGTGACATATGTTCACCCTCTGGCTGATTTTAATAATAACATGAATTGTAAGTTTACTTTTTTTCTTAGATAAATGATGACAAGTTAGATACTATGTAGTAATTGTAAACAAAACGATAGTATGATCGATCAGTATATGACGATTCTTTATTGGATGTTTTTCGTTATTTATATAAATAATAATAATGACAAACTATGTTGTTTTTAGTCGATCTATGGCATTGCGTGCTGATTCCATACGCATATACAATATAATTTTTTTTCGCAATTCAATTTCTACCTTATCGAATGAATCATATGAAAAATAGAAACTTGACTTATGGGAATATTTAATATGATTACTATACTCTACATCGGAAGGAAACAGGAAAAAGAATTCAGATCTTCTTTTTGGTTTTAAATAAAAGTTAGCAAAAGAAGAAATATATATATATATACATTAGGTAGAAAAGCATTTGTGACGCTAGATATGCTACTCGAAATGCAAAGTGGTTTATCATGATTAGATGAGTGTCATGTCATTATAACATGTTCAACGATTTCTTAATAAGTTATTTTTAGAATTTTATCTATACATTTACTTTTTTATTAATGTTCGAGCACTAAAATTGAAGTCTGATGCATGCTTCTTTGATTTATATACTAAGACTAGTTAATAAAAACGAGAAAAAAGAAGTGACAAAAGAAACAGCCAATTTGTTATATCCTTAGTAAATATTTGTTTCTTTCCAACTTTGTTTTTTTTTCTTTTCAAAAGAAAAATAGTATGAAATGATTTGCTTAGAATTTTGATCCTAGAAATGTTTCTAGGCCGACGAATTGTAATCAAAGAATGTATGTTAGAATCAGTCTATGTTTTGTTTTGCAATATCTTTTAAAGTTTCATTACATAGTTGACTAGTTGTAGAGAAGAACAAAACAAAAAGAAAGAAGAATGAAAAATTTCTTTTACTTTTTATTTTATTCACTAACGGAAATACTTATCAAGATGATGAATTGAATGTTTTTTAAGTGACTATTGATCCATTCAGAATTTATTCTTTGTATACATGAAAAAGAAACGAGAAACCTCAACATAAACTTTTGATAATATGATTTCTAAGGAGAGAACAACATAAACTTGGATAATGAACTCGTTCATGCAAAAAATCGAATTATTTAATAAGTACATAAAGATTTAAAATAGCCACTAAGCCTAATACCTCAACCAAGTGTCATCCACTCAAAAGACAGTTGATACTAACTCTGAGTTGTTTCCAGGCATGTGTTCCGTATAAAAGTAGGATCATACCTGACGGAAGTTTAATATCTTTTTGAACCTGAATCAAATGAAGTCTTTCTCTCTCTCTATATATATATATATACATATTTTCAAGAAAATCTTTTGTTACTCTCTCTATTCCTATCAGATACTAATTCTCGTAGGCATACTATCGTCTATGGATAACTTCCCGATGAGCAACTGTTTATCTCAATTAATCATAACGAATGGAACAATCTGGAATGGATTAAACTGTGTATCAGGAAAATATACAAGATGAAAAAAAAAACGACGACTTCAAATATAGATGACTTGTGAATATAAGTAAGAAAGAAAACGCACATGTAATTGATAGAATAGAAAGAAAATATTCTTTATTTAACATACTATTGTTCATAGTGTAAAGTTTCTTTTTTTTTTCTTCTATCACATGCATTACAAGTTGTTTATTCTTGAAAAGATAATTAAAATTATTTAATATTAATTTTTGTTTTCAATAGAGAAGAATAAATGTATAATGATATCATATTTAGACGGAATAGTTACATAAATGATGAAAAAGAATTGTTCTTTGAAATTCTATGTATCTAAACTTGTGTATAACATTAATTTGAAAATAACATTATTACTCATTCTTTTGTAATTGGATTGCTATCTTGTTTTCTGCCTAGAAAAAATCATGTTCTCATTTTGTAACGACGTCTATTTAGATTTTTCATAATATTTTCTCATGTTCAGACAGGTAGATACGAGAAAATCCCCATGAACATATCAACAACAATAGTCCAATCAAGTAAATTCAAAAGAAGAGAAGAAACAAACTAAACACTTAGAATTATTAACAAGTAAATCAAATTCAATCGTACATGTTTCCCGTTAGTGTAACTCAAACATATTATTAATACACAAGGAAGAATAGAGAATCATGTGTTACTCGGAAATGAGACCTTTCTGTTTTCTTCTTTTTCGTATATCATACTCGTTAGTAATATTGTGTGCTCGTACACATACAGAGCTAAATGTCTTAAGGGTATAAGTGATGAGTTAAGAAGTCGAAGTGAAATTTTCTTTTTTTTTTGTATCATAAGGTTTAACATTAACTTATTTCTTTGTCATTGACAACAACGATATACTAGATCTATTAAATTGTGATAGTTTCGCCAATGATCTGTGAAAATAAACGATTTCATTTATAACAAAGAACTCTTCGACAACATTCATAATGACTTTATTTACAATGCAATAAGATAATATGTTCAAGTACCTAATTAAAGACGAAGAAAACATATCAAGTCTTAATCTAAAATACTTACAAACATCTTTTTTTCTATTTCGATTTGTTTTTGTACCGATGTGACTTATTGGCTAATAGTCTTTGCCGTTAATGTTAACTGTCAACAAGCTAATGAGAAAAGAACTTTATAATAAGAAAAAAATAAGATCTTTCTCTTTGACGCTTGTCTGATAGAATGATAAACAATGGAGTGAGAAAGTATTGCTTCGATCAGGGATCGTACAAAAAAAGGAAGAAAAAAAAAGAGTTAACATATTTTCTTTTCTCTATTACGGCCTTTTTTCCTATTCCATATAGACAAGAACATAGCAAGTGAAAACTTTCGTCGTTGTTAATATTGTTAGTTTAATTTTCATTGTAACATATATGTCTTCATCGATAAAAACAAATCGAACAAAAATTGAATCGCCGAGAAAGACTTACACATTCTATTGAGAATCCAAGTGTTTTTACGTTTTTTATTCTTCAGATGAATCGTTTTATTGATCGACACATTTCTTATGACATCAATCCTTACCAAGCAAGTAAATAGATGTTACATATAATTTACTCTATATCAGATCAATGCTAGTTTAATGACGACTTTAATAACGAAGAGTATTAAAAAAAGAGAACATAAGATCAACAGAATGAGTATTGTAGCAATAGATTAAACCATTGGTGAATAGATTCGACGTTTCTCATTTTGAATTATCATAAAAGTTCATGCGTAAGCATCAATAATAAATTTCGAGCTAGATTGATTGACACAGATGTTCGCTCGTCCTTTTGTTTTTCTCATTCTTGTATATAAACATTCCATGCTTGTCTGAAGAATTCAAAGTGTATTACTCACTTGATCTTTTGGCTGTGAGAATAAATCTTATGTTCACAAACACAAGATGATAAACAGATAAGACAGTTAAAGTAATCATAATACGATGTATTTTAACGACGTATCTGATCGAATTCTTTTTACGATGACCAAATGGTCATGGAAATAGGTGGTACCAGAAGGTAGTTTATCGAAAAACAAATGGTAATCAAGTCTATTGCTCTCTACTTTGATTTCTGATGAAGACTCATGATCAATGGTCCTATGTGTGTGTGTGTGTGTGTATGGTTTTCATTACAATTAACACAGAAGATCAAGCTGTTACACATTGTGTGACGATCAAAGTGAAAAGAAAACAATGACATAAAAAAGACAATTAATAAATGCATGGAGTTTTTCTATAGATTCTATCCGTATGTGTCGATGTTTATTTATTAGTAGTATTGTTTTTGTTTTCATGAATGAAATTAAATATGAAAAAGTCACCATATTGTCAATAGCTAAGTACAATTGAAATATGAATGCATGATATTTAAATACAAAAAAACATGCAAATCACATACTCAATAGAGAAAAAGATGATCTATTAACTGCATTCATCAGAGAGAATTTTGATAAAAGATTATGCAATACACTTATGATCTCTATTTCCGTCTCTGTGTCAAAAACAATAAGTATTGGTATATTTCATCTTGGCAGCATAGGAACTAATGCTCGATTTATTCGTAATATAAATTTTCAATAATAAAAATATTTTTTTATTGATTCTATTTAAGCTTATGAAAAAAAAACGATATTTATGTTTGATTTTTGTTTTTCATCTAGGAAAAATTTCCTATGCTAATTTTCCTCTATAAAATTATCCAGTATCCATATCAATTGAATTAAATCAATCACCGAGAAATATTCGATTAAAACTTGAGTTGAGTATGGGTATGTTTTCAATTGATTCTGTTATTATTCTTGACCTTACTAAGAATGATAAACAAGAAATATAATCGTTAGTGTCTACGGTTAGAATAAGTCAAGGAGAAATATATTCGAAGTGTCATATGTGATTAAATTCACTAGATCGATGATGCTATCGTGTATAATTAGACTTTTTCTCTTGAACATGTTGATTTTTCAAGAATGAATCTATAAATTATAAATAAGAACTATGTTCTTTGATGACATATTAGTTTTCATGGAGTTTAACGAAACAGAGAGCAATCAATAAAATCGAAAAACATAAAATAATTGATGAACTGAAATTTTTAAATAGTTTAAAAGCAATCGTGAACAATTTACCATAAACAGTAAGATTAGGATCTGGTTCTTGATTATCAATGGCAACACGATGCATTTGCCAATTGTGCCATAATGTATCAATGCCAAAACCAACGTTTTTAATTGGTATTAGATTGAAGATTTGAGTTCCACGAACAACGTAATGAATTGCTCGCGCATGTCTATCTTCAATAGTACGATCGAGTAAAATTTCCGGCAGATTGAATTGAAGACATATAGGTCGACCAATGCCAACAAAATCACATGCATTAGAACGAATAGCATCATTCATTCCTTCACGAGTACGAAATCCACCAGTAACAATAAGTGGAATACGAGTTGTATGACGAACTTTTGCAGCAAAATCAATAAAGTAAGCTTCTCGTTTCCGTGTACGTTCTGATCGAGATTGGTATTCTACGGTCATCATAGCTGGCGCTTCATATGTGCCACCAGAAATTTCAATAAAATCAATTCCACCATGTTCATCAATCCAACGAATTTGATCGTGTGCTTCATCTTCAGTTAATCCACCTATACTATAGTCAGCCGAATTAAGTTTAACACCAACAGCAAATGTCGATGGAACAACTGCTCGAATAGCATCAATGATTCGAAATAAAAACATCATTCTATCTTTGGGCGTTGCTCCATATTCATCTTTTCGTTTGTTTGTTTTCGGTGACAGAAAACTACTAACTAAATAACCATGACTAGCATGAATTTCAACGCCAGCAAAATTTGCTTTAGCCATGATTTCAGCTGCAATAGCAAATTTTTCAACAGCTTCATTTATTTGTGTTCGTGTCATTTCTTCTGGTTTAACAATGATAAGATACTGTAAAGCACGTGCAAAAATATTATCACCAAGAGACATCGGTATAGGACTAGGTGCAATGGCTGGTTGTCTCAATGGTCTCTTTCCAATTAGTGATTGACGACCAGCATGATTGAGTTGAACAATAGTTGGCGTACCATGCTTTTGACAAATTTCAGCATATCGTTTCCATTTTTCAATATCAACTTTATTTTTAATCGAGACCATGAGATCTGTCATGAGGCCAGGGTAACGTTCATCGATTTGTACATTACCTGTTAATAGAAGACCGAACGAACCTTTTGCCCATCGTTCATAAAGACGATAAATATATTCATTCGGTTGATTATCACCACTGCCAAGTGATTCTTCTAGTGCTGCTTTGACAATTCTATTAGAAAGTTTCAGTCCACATGGAAGTTCAAAGGCTTGTCCTATAGGCATATGACTGTTTGACATGATTCAAACAATGGCTATTATACTCGTATACACAAAGTGTAAGATGACAAACAAAACAGAAAAGAATGACTTTAGTTATATTTCGTTTTTCACACCGTTTACTACATCCATTGTTTGCTTGCAACAGACTCCTTCGTCGGATTGGCAAAAGATACAATTATATTTGTTTTTTCAATAAATTGACTAAAAAGTATCATCACGCATGCAATCGTTGTCTGTCATCTATAATTAAATATTTATTATCAATAGAGAGTAGAGTAATATTCATGAAATCATTGCTTTTATATTTCAGTTGGGACGGAAATGTGTGATTAACATTGTGGGCATCGATGCCAAGAAATTTTATAAGTGACTTTTAAAAAACACATTCACATAAAAATTATTATTTCTATTACGAAAAAAGTATGAACCATAGAGAATTTATTACAAATATATATATATATATATATAATGTTACTTTTTTTCGATTGAAATTCAACGAGACATAACCATTCCGTTGGATGAGGAATGGAAAAGAAAAACTGATCAAATTGAAAAGGTGAGAATAAATTTTCATAACCAGAAACAATAAAACAACATATGACATTCATAGCATTTTTTTATAATCATTCATGTGAAATACGGATTATTCTACTTACATTTCTTTTTATTTTATAAGAGTTCACTATTTAATTAGTGGGAATCTGTTTGTTTCTGTACTTTAATCTCTTGTTATCTGCGTTATTTACATGAGTTATACTTGTTCAACTTAATATTCTTTTCTTGTTTATTTGAATTAAAAAATTTTAAATCTAAAACAAAAGTTTGTTCCCGGGGTTTGTTTTCAAAGTAAAAATCATACACAGAAGTATCCATACATGGCGATACGGTGAAAATAAAAACATCATGTAACAGAAGGTATTATTCAATGACAGCTGATGCCAATATACAACTAATTTTTTGATCGTTTAGAATTCGAAATTTACGAGATCATAATGTTATAGTTACATCCTTTGACTACTTTGATTACCACAAAAGATCATAGTAATCAACAAAAAACTATGAGCTTGAAAAGAATATAACGAGTGAATGAATCTTCTTCTCAAAAAATCATTCTCAATAGTAATATGATCGAATGAATTCGATGATTGTTTTTCAATTAGACACAACTTGATAAATTTAGATACTATGCAGAAGATTGACATTCACTGTTAATTCACATACAGTTTTTTCTATAAATAATCAAAGTCGAGTCTTCACTATTCTCTGTGACTAAGTGACGAATTCAAGTAAGAACAAGCATATTTATATTTTACATAGATCTTTTACTTGACATCTAAAACAAGTAATTAGACCTGGGAGCAGAGACAGCCAACTTCACATGCTTCAATTAATTTTCATTCTTCATTATCAATTTACTGCTATTATTAACTATAGAGAATAGTAGTTTACATTAGTAAATGTGAATCGAACCTTCAAAAGTCTCATCTAAAATCATCGATGTCAAAATTGATATTTTCTTTTACTAAATTCAATCCGTAACTTTTACTTAACTTCAGACCTATAAATAGTAACAATTCATTGAACTCTAAATTTAATTCATCAACCTTAGTCTTTGCCTTTTATTTATCACAAATGCAAATGGCATGTACATCTATAGTGTTTTTCCTCTAATTATTTGACAACATTCATACTATATAGAAAAACACCCATTGCACGACATAGATTGAATTTCCTTTTTCTTTTGATTCAGTTCATGACATTCTACAGGCAACATCTCCGAATGATTTTACAGTATGTCATTCAACAGAAATATGTCAGTGATATTGAATCTACCAGCTAATTGTATTATAATACTATATAATGTGATGAAAATGTAACAACGAGAAAGCATGAGGACAAAAATGACAGTATCAGTTTTATACAAGGGATTTTTTTCCAGGAAAACCAAATGAAATCGAATCAGACGTCGTTCTTTCGTTGATTTTCTACCGAGTATATGCATATGCATGTATAATGTTCATGCATTTTTGTATAGATTCGAATAATAAAACAATCATGCGGCTGATTATTTCATAGCACCAACTACATACCAAGTTTCTAAGACGTTCAGTCGTGAACATGATAGATATTGTGTATGTTTCAAGAGCCTTTACTTCATTCGTTATTAAAAAAAATACTTTTAAAGAAATGACTAGGCAAGGCAGCGGTAATGTAACAGATTTTTACCTGCCTCGTATATTTCTGTTATAGATGCAAGGATGACGCAGATGGTGGCTGCAAGTCTTTTTCTCACTTACGACTACACTGTGATTACGCACCAACGAAGACTTGAGACAATTACACAACAGAAAAACATGGAATATGATGATCCATCTTGATTTTGCTAAAAAGAACTTTAAATACAATGCTCTTTCTAGAGCAATCATAATCTAGTATCTCCATACATTCATAACTATACCAATGCTGTTAATAAGTACCATTATCAACGAACGACGCTAAAATAAAGCACCATTTCAAGTACAAGCATGTGCAGTTAGTTTACTTTAATTCTTGTACTCGTTTAAATACATTGCCGTTTGAAATAGGATTCAAACGCACCGAGTCGCGTCTCTATTATTCGGATGTTTACAAGTGTTACACATTGCTGCATGCTTTCAAACTGATTTTTTTCTGAATAAGAAGCGTTTCAACAAGTGCAATCTCTTTATGAAATACGTTTCAATACTCTCTATTGAGAAGATGGAATTACATGCTTTTATGCTGTACCCTTATTGATGCTTTTGCACTGCAGCAGGGTGTCGAAGTCCAGATGGATTGCGTCTTTTTTTTAAGTAAAAGACATTTAAATGTGTGTCTAATTATATGTACGTATCATCCGATCAACAATTTAAACTGTATCATCAGAGTATATAGCAATATATATTGAATATGGTGAACTTAAATTGATGACTTGTTAAAAAATGTTGTTATTTCCAAATTCTTTATTGGCGGAATCGCTCTACGTGAGAATGAAAATCAGTCAAGCAGCAATTTCCTTACAATCGTATGTGGTTGCTTACATAGATCTATCAGTTGATGACGTTTTCAAGTTCATGTTGCACGTTCGAAAAATGCAATTAATCGAAGCATATAATTAAAATTCATCAGTATTTTTACAAGTAAGAAAATAATCGGAATAGATGATTAAAGGAAGTCAGTTGTTGCATCGAAATACTATATGAAATTGTCATTCATTAGACTGTTATTGTTTATCAGTAAAAACATCATCATTGTGTTTAATTTCATAGTTGTTTGATTCTATGACGTTTTTTTCTGTCGTTTTTCATTCAATATTAGTGAGATTGTGTAAAACAATGATATTACTATGTTCACCAATAGAGAAATTCACAAAAACTTCAGTGAAATTCTTTACAAGAAAAGTTAATTTGGTCGTCATTAACTGTTAGAAGAAACTACAATAGAATGATTTCGAACAAGAATCGTTTACGTATTGACGAGAATACATTGTTAGCACACTTTTCTGCACGCAACCATATGATAATTGAAGAAGTTGCTGGTTTGAAAGAATATAGTTATCTGATCTTCAGTGATGTTGGACTATTGAACTAACATAACTTGAAGAATATAAAATGTTGCTCTGAGTATTTCTAGAACCTCTTCAACCATTTATTACCGTCGTATTTTCTCTGACCGAACCCTTCAATGAAATTACTAGCGAGTCTCGTCAAAGAAAACCTTGCCTGGATCAACTTTTCGACTGAAAATTTTCGATCTGGTATCTTTTAATATAAAGATCTGTTCTTTTAATACGTTGTTTAACAGAATCAAATCCTTGTCTTGTAAGACACGCAAATGTCTCATACTACTACTTACGTTCACTGTATTTCGTGAGTACATCATCACTAGTTTTGTTTCATCGACTTTCAAATAATGACAGAACTTGTGTATCGGCATTAAAAAAAATTGGCTCAATTCAATGAACACCACACGCTTGACATTAAACAGATTCTATTATGAATATACCGATGCTATGTAATATTAAAGTATCAATATAATCAGTGTGAATTCGATATTTACACGTACGAGTTGATGCATAGTGATGTTTTTAGTAACTTTTATCTTGAGTTGTATAAAAGAAGACATTTTCTACGAATCGAAAATTGTACTGTTACAATTCATTTATCATTTTGCTTTTCATTGAAGGTTTTTCGTTTAAAAAGGTGCTTATTTTTGTTTTATTATAGTATTTCGACTGAGTTTCGTGTCGACTTACTTTGGATGGACCATTTTTCACTATTCTCGATAATCTATGGATATTACATTCGATATGAAGATATGCAACAGAGAGAATTGCTGTTGATCTTTGGCCTTTAGATAACTATGCGGGGCAGCATCTTGTGGTGACAATTTTAGAAGCCTTGCCCAAGAACGTGAGAACAGATAAACTCACAAAGACTTACTCCAGACTAGAATCAAAATATACCGGCAAGTAGTTAGAAACTCAAAAGCTTCTGGAAATAGATTTAATTTGAACTCACATTCGTCATGAACGGAACCTGCGTGAGGATGAACTGCAACGTTCCTAGCAACAACAAAATTTAGCCGCTAGATTCTTTGTTGATGAATCAGATAAGTGGAAGTACAAATAATGAATCATATGGAGTCAATTCAATGAACAATGGACAAAGTTCAAGTATCAATCAATTTTATTCTGTTTATGTAGTTTCGAATACATCTAGTCTCAAATTAATTGATTGATTGATTCAAACGTTACTTTTGCCATTTGTAAGAACATAAGTCAAATATGTTTAACTACTATAGAGCAGAAACACATCAGAGAATAAAGGTGCAACTCACAATAAATAATAACAATAGATTTACGAGAAACTAGAGTTCCTAAATAAACGAGTGCCGAATTTCTCATGAATTTTTTTTAATAATGAGGAAATTTCCAAGGAGCATCTAATATGGTTGTGTTATTAGAAACAAAGTTTCAATATGAGTGAAATCCGATCAAAGTCGGTGTAACCTCAGAAATAAATTAAACTTGATTCATAACAATGACCTGATTAGTTATGAATCGTTAGAATATTTTGTGATAGCAATCAGTAAAAAAAGTCAATGTTATTAAAATTTCTTGGAAATAAAATAATTTAGGCAAGCAATTGAAGTCTACATTCACACTTATGATAGTAGAAAAAGTTTTTCAACACCTGGAATGTCCGCTGTCTTCTCAGCGAATGCGCGATCAAGACGTTGTGATTGTTCTTCGCTCATGGTTGAAGACCAGTTACCACTAGCACCTTCTCGAACTACTATACAACGATCGCATCTTTCCAAATTAGCTCTATCGATGGGCCATGGAGCATTGCTCGTTTCGTTTTCAAGAGCCACACGTGCTTGAGCTGAATATGCTTCGTGAAGTCGCTCCTTCATATACTTGAACGATGAGTACGTTGAAATTCGTTCGAGCAAACGATCAGTGAGTTCAATATTCATGAAACGAGCAACTCGATGAATGACTCCGGGTAAATCTCGTTTCATTTCTTCGTAAGATGTGAGAAATACATTTTCATCATCTTTATGTTGCCAAACTGAATGTAGATGTTCAAAGTAATCGCCAAAAAATACATTTCCTTTCATGAACATTTCGAAAAATACATCGAATGATGTCTGATCCAGTTGAATATCAATGAGTTTGGCAAGAAAATGATAATAAGAAACGCATACATCTTTCGGATTGCGCACAACACAGATATATTTTGCATTCTTATGATAAGGAACACGATTGAAAGGTAGATGAGTTTTAATAACACATGGTCTGTGCATGTTTTTCAAGCCGTTTTCACCAACCAATTCAAGGAAAGGTGTTTGCGCAAAATATTCCGCCATAGTTGTATCGAATGCTTCACCATCATTCATAAGCGTATATAGAATTACTTGCATCCAAGTTGTACCTGATTTGGGATAGACAACGAGAAAGATATCATCTGGTTGTGCCTTGTAGTTTAATGCTGAACGTAATATTTCAACATTTGTAGTCGGACTCAGTGTTATACCTTCGATTACTTGAAAGCTTGAAAAAAAACTCGTCATGTCCATTTTAAAATGTTGTGTGTATTTCAATAGGTCTGATGTAGTTTTGTTTGTACACGATTAACGAATTTGTAGTTTGATTGAATTCACTAGACTTCATAGAAAGAAAAAGAAAATAACCATCATCAAGCTACGGATCACTTAAAAAACTTGGAACATTATTCACTTCTTTTACATGATTCAATCATACCGAACGAAACAAGAAACATGCAGAGGCAAATAGTAAATACTAAGATAATTCTTTATAAATGTGTAATCCTTATGCTTATCGATACCATATCAATCCATGCCATACGAACCAATGGTCAACCTCCAGTTAACCTCCACGTTAACAGGAAAAATCGTTCCAAACTGCTAATTTTTCCGGTCTATTGGGAGGTTAACCCGTCGGTTTTTTCTCTGTAAAAAATTGAGGACAAGGGAAATAACCGAAATTAACCAACGGTTTTCGATCGGTTCATACGACATAGGGAATTTCTTATGATAGTTTGAACGAAAACTTCTGCTCCCATGTGCAGAATTAAAAGCTGATCTTTATGAGAGGAGGCTCTGGTATGCATCTGCAAGCGTACAACTTCATACAAGATCTATATTGCTAAAGAATTATAGACGTATTATTGATAAAAAGATCAGAATTCAACGTTTGCTTCGAGCCAGTGGTAAATTTTTCTGCGGGGCTTGAAATGCTATTCTAAGGACTTATTTAAAACTTCGATTTTGATGTTCTAGCAAAATTTTTCGACCAAAACAACTCAAAACCTTAAAAATATTGAAGCAAAGAAAAGTGAAGTAATAGATTTGACAAAATTGAGATGAGAGCAGAAGTTTTAAAGAATAGCAGTTAGTAATATTTATTGCGCAGTAAATCATACACAGAATGTGCTGCAAGTCATCACAATACCTCAAAATTTATCTTACTCTACTTTTTCCTCGTGCGTTATATGATAGAAAAGAATTGAGAACAATTGCGGCTTGCCTCATATTTTTCTCACTGCAGTAACCGAAAAAAGTCCGCTTTCTATCTTATCCTTATCGACAACGAATATATTTCAGGGCGAATATAAAGTTTACAGTCGTCCCTCGTATTTGCACTGATATGTTTTCTCGAAGCCTTACGATTTAAGATTCAAGAGCTACTCTGAAAAGTCTAGGCAATAAAAAACTAGATGAACCTATAGAGCTGGGCAGCTCGAACTGCGCAGTTGACGGTTTTTACAATAGCTCAGGCCAAAAATCACGATGTTGTAAACGATATAAAAAAGGCTCTAAAACGCCGGCGTAATCAGTCGTACTAGAAAAGTGAGAGAAACCGTGTGAAAAATGGTGGCTGTTTTCCAGCGAAAAAAAACGGTAGATAAAACGCTATGATGGCTTACGACGAAATGTGATAGAAATCAATGTAATAAAACGCCAGTTTATAGTCGTTTAAGACGTGATTTCCGATGAAGGGATTGAACCCTCCGGGTAGAGTTATAGTGGAGTTGAAGTTGATGATTTTTTAAACTCCTTCTCAAGTTCTGTTCATTGGATGACTTTTAAAAGGGAAGTTGATTGTGCACTCATAGTTGTCTGCATGCGTATAATGATGATTTACGCAACTTAGAAATAGATGGATGGGTTATATTAAATTACTAAGAGAAAAAGGCATGATCGATAGAAATATTGAGAGGAAAAATAAACCAATGAGGAGAGATTTCGAAAAAATAATTAGCAATTTGATTCTCTGTTACTTGTCTGTTGACATGTCCGATATTTCACACACATATTCTGCTGAATTTTTTCCGGTAAAAAATTTACACGGATCAGAAGCTTAGTGGTTATTTTAAAATTTGAATTAAAAAAATTACCACCTAATTTTCGCTGTGCTAAATGAGTACCACTGAACCTTGATTAGGAATGGCAACGCAACTAAAAGCATGGTTCATCCTGCGTTCATATCTACTAAAACCATACCAAAATTCATTGGAAATACGAGTCAAATATTTCAGAAGCTGCTATTCGAAGTTGACTGCATTCGTATTCAAAATAGCGAATCCTAAACTAAAGAAATCAAAGAAATATATATTGCAACATGATTTTATAGATATCATGCGATTAACGTCTGTGAAAATCTTCTTTTACGCAAGATAGACAATTAAAAAATGGGAAATCAATGAGACAAGACAACTGGAATTTTCCACATATCCTCTCATCTCTCTTAAAATTAATAATAGAAGGAAATAACTTCAGTCTACGAAATATATTTTATTTAGTCAATCTTAAGTACTAGCATCACATAAGCACAAAGTATCACACACGACTGTCACAGTTCTACCATTGATGCGTTGCCCTATTAGAATGACTTTTTTTGGATACAATATTTTTTTTTCTAACTTCGATTTAATCAATAACATTAGTTGCAAAATAAATACTATTCCTAATGAGAAAATTAGAGCAACAAACTAAACAAAAACTATTGACTCTTAGAAAGAATAATACTATTTTTTTATTTACAAAGAATCAAACAACTTTTGAATTCTAATTATTCATCTCAAAATAAACAAGTATTAGTTTTTTTTCAAATCGATTCAAGCACCATATTATATTGTATATGTGGCGTTACTTAAAAGAAACACAACTCGTATGTTTATTTGGCTTTTAATTGGGAAAGAACATGGCCTTCCTCCTGCTTGGTGAAGGAATAGTCTTCTTAAAAACGATATCATACTAGACAATTCGTATGTAACCGTGTGCGCGTTTCAGTCTTATAGTCACCAACACACCAAATTTTAACTTGTATGAGACGGCGAAATATGTTCGTACCTGATAACATGCGAGTATTGCCATGTTTGTTCTAGAACACCTATGTTTTAATGAGATTACACTTATTTACTAGCAATGACTATGTATGAAGCGAATAGTGACATACAATTTCTACTGTAACATAGATCTGAAGGGCAAGGTTTTATCAAACAAACTTTGATCAAAACAATTCATCAATATGTGGAAGTATAATTGTGCTGTCTAACTGATCGATATTCGACTGGAAGTACATGGAGACAAAAGTGTGTAATATAAGTCAGTGTTATCAATACAGTGATAAATATTCAAGAAAAACCGAATACATCAAGAATACATGTTAGTTTTACCTACTCAAGTGTTCATGAATCATAAAAAATATCGAAGGCGCTAGTAGCTAAGCATGATATATAAGTGCAAAGGTAGACAACATATTAGTAAAACCTGTGCAAATAATACGTACGTGAGTATGTACATATTACATTCGTGTCTCTTACTGTATAGGATCATCACTGTTCATTTCAATCAAGAAAATCAAATTTTCTTTCACTTTTTAGTTTTTTTCTACACCGAATATTGACCAATTTTATCGGCGAAAAATTGTATAACATTAAACTATTATCAGAGAATTATTCAATGGATGATAATTTTGTTTCTAATCGATTTAAACATAACTTTTCGCTTTCGTTTTCATGTGTTATGTTTAGCATATAAACGAGGGTCACAAAATTAAAGAAAATTTGGAAAAAGTACCATACATGTAACAGAAAATGAGGTCTCATCAAAAGTCGGCTAGGATAAAGTACTTCAAACGAAAGTATACAGAATATAATATGCTACGCATCATCACTGTTACATATAGTAGTATGCAAATGAACGTATTTGAAAAGTTCTGATCGTTTGTTTGGTGTACTGGAAAAATGTCGAAAACAGAAAAAGCGAAGAAAAAACATCGAAAGGAAAAATGTCGAAAGGAAAAATATCGAAAAGAAAAATGTCGAAACGAAAAATGTCGAAACGTATATATTAAAGTGGAAAAATGTCGAAAGTGAAAAATAAAAAAATAATCATGTCTCTAGTATACGGCGATTCTAATCACATTTAGTTCATTGTTTTTCCTTATGATTTTACTAGTGTAGAACTTTAGCCAGTATTGATAGGGATGACTAACTATTGATAAAATTAAAATAAAAGAGTTGAACAAAGAATTATTATACAACTAAACTTGTACTATCATAGCTGAAGCTGCCGTAATTTTAACTGGTGAAATTCAAGCAAAATCTCAAGCTATTTCTTTTATAAATTCAAGTAAAGAAAAACCTCTACTGGTTGACGATGAATATACTTTTAAAATGAATAAAGCAGCAACAACAACTAATAAGTATTGGATATGCACTAGTAATGATTGTGCACCTAAAGTTCATACTGATTCAACTAATCTACTGATGAAAACTGTTGACATCATAGTCATCTACCAGAAAAAGAAAAACTTGAGGTTCGTGCAGTTCGTGAAAAAGTAAAATTTTTTAATTTGTAGTTTTTTGTAAAATTTTTCTCACTGCTAAAATTTCAACTTAATTTCATACAATAAAACATGCACTATATATTTCCCAACTCTTTAAAATATGAATTGACAATGTTTCATGTCAATATTATTTTTTCGACATTTTTCCCTTCGATATTTTTTTCTTTCGACATTTTTCCTCTTCCTTTTTTCGACATTTTTCCTTTCGACATTATGACGGCCAACCGTTTGTTTTACTGACATTATCGTATGATATATATCATGTAATCAATATTATTTGAAAGTATTTTTATTGCTTGTTTAGAGAGTTAAAATGGCAAAACAATTACCATGGTAATCCTAACCATGACAATAGTTTTTGGGTATATCTTAATGATCGAGAATTGATAAATAACAAATTGGACGCATATGTTACCAGCGATATGTGTAACAATCGTACATGCCTTTGTATAAATTTCGACGTACTTCAGCAATGTAGGTGTAACGGACATGAGAAGTAAGTAATATCGATGCAAAAAACAGTGTTTTTAAAAGCACAAGGTTTCCAATAATTATGAAATCTTTCACCTGAAAAATACATGACATAGAAAAGAAATAAGAGAGAGCAGGTTTTGCATTAGTTATTGATGTCATTCGAGTAATACACTGTTGAGCACTTACTCGGATATTGAAAGTAGTTAATATAAATACGAGTTATTTTAGCTATTACTTATCTTAATTCTGATGAGAATTAAACCAGTAAAACAGCTTGCGTACATAATTTCACAAAACATCTCCATGTTGGTTTTTAGTAAACATAAACCTTATTGCTAACATCAATAATACATTTTTGGTTTATTCACATTAGAGAATCCTCAGCGCGATACATAAAATTCAGATGAGATTTGAAGTAGTTATACTTTCCTTGGTACGATATCTATAATAGAGAAGAATCCTATCCTACCTTGTAATTGCACTTTATTCTTCATTGCTCTCTTTTTCACATTTCTATTGCTTATTGCTTACTTTGGAACTCTTCTATAATTGATTTCATTTTAGAATCAATACATAATTTGAAATTACATTCTGAGATTAGGCATTGGACACATATTCAGATAGCACTGCCCAAACGGATCAACGCTGCCATCTGAAAGGCCACTTCAAATTACCTGAAATGTTGAAACAACGGCGTTATCAATATCGTAACCGAAGATCATTTTTCATCAGTTTTTTAACCATTTTCTGTCAGCTCCGATTATGGGACGTACTGCACTGAAACACAAACGACGCCGTTTGAGATCCTTTCCAGTGAAATGCGATAGGTGATCAAAAATCATATCTTTTTGTCGTTTATTAGCCGAAATCTCATCGTTTTTCATCGCTTATGGTGGAGAAATTTTCGATTATTTTATACTTTTTCCCGCAATCACTAATATGATTTAGCGAGCCAAAATGTTTATTTCCATAAGAAAATTTCATTAAAGAAAGGGATTCTGTATCTTTTCCCAGCCCTTATAATGGTAAATTTCAAATTATTTTTGTGTGTAGAGAAACTTAAGGTGCTTGAGAGACAAACATGTTAGGTCCACTAAAGCACTTAGGCAAAGTTTTCTCGGATTTATATTCCCTCATTTTGCATGGATATTTTCTTTCTTCTCCTTGCTGCCCGTATCACATTAAGAATTGTTACAGCAGAAGTTTCGCATTGGTCTCCGACTGGTGTATCGTTGTCCTTTTGTATCGGCTCATGACCTATACACTAGGATTAACGAAGATGCGTTAGAACTCTACGTTAAACGTTATATTCAATTCAATTAGGACAAACACTTTTTGATACAGAAGAACTTAGTCGTTCTACCTTGTATACGGACATTTTTTATTTGGGATGAATATTATAAAAGAATGAAGGATCTCATTGGTCAGTGTCTCCGTACTAATCGGGGTGTAAAACAATTAATAGACAAGTATGAATCACTTCTCTTAAAATCGATATCGTTTGTTGAAATGAACGAATGTTGTAACTGAATAAGAAATGACTTATTTTTGACCTTGGAATGCATGCATGATACTGCTTTGCATTTGAGCTCGTTCCTCTTCTACTCCTCTTTTACTTCATTGATTCTCTTTTTAATTCCTATTCCTGTTTTTGTTTTTTTATTTGTTCTCCTAACCTCCACAACAACTGAGTTAATACTTGGCATAAAAGTACTGACCACAGCGGTAAAACTCAACGTTTTTGTTGTTTCTTAATGCTGACATATCTTCGTTGTCCGTATGCTTTCATGTAAGCACTGCCTTAGTGTTACATTTAAGAGCAAAATAAAAACAAATGTCATCAGTATCATATCTCATATGATAGCCGATCGAGGTGACATAGTGCACATACAAAAGGCACAAATGATTAGCATATGAAACACTCATCGACATTCATGGCAAGTCATCTGCCAATTTTTCTTCGCTTACGATTTCCCGCACTTTTCATACCTATTTCCTATATAATTAATATGTTATTTCGAAATCTCGACCACGTGTATTGTTAAAAAATTTCCAAGGGTTACATCAGTTGATGCATCTTTAAATTCTCGTTTCAACACAGAAATGGTTGAATTTCCTGTCCGAGGACTCTCTTGAATTTTGTGTAGACAATTGAATTCAAAGAAAATCAAAAGCTATCTTGATAATCGATCTAGGTTCCTCGCTATTCTATGTATAAAGGTATCTTCCTTTGGTTTAATTTTCATAAAATAAAAACCAATAAGCTTATTCACTTTTTTTGTTTTGTCATATTCACGACATTTACTTGCGATCAACATGAATCGTTTCTTTTCAAGTAGTTACCTTCTATTGATACGAATCGTTTTCACACGATAAAGAAAAAAAATGTAATGCTCATTTTCTTCATTTTATTTTCTTCGTGCTTCTCTTTCGTTTCACTGTTCTTTTTCTTGTCGTCATTTCACATTATTTTCATTCCTTCTTGTTTTTATCTTTCAGTTTTTGTCTACCATGCTTTTCACTGTTAGCTCTAATTGTGTATATGCGCAGTTTCTTTTCATCGTTTCTCTCTTTTTACTCTAGTCATTGAACTTAGTAAGTTATTTTTTTAATTACTTTCTCTAGGTCCCAAGACACGTACATACGACTTAGTACATGATATTTGTGACACGTAGTAAAAAACTTTGGTTTTATGATGCAGGTTTCTATTTAACACATCTCATTGCAAAAATATGATGTTTGGATGTTCGTATAGCTATGAGCTGTTTAACATTCTCTTGCCATTTACACTCATCGTATGAATTGTTCGTATAATTTCTGTCGTTTCAAAAGATTTCATCTTTTCTAGTTGCGTAAATGAAAGTATATGCTTCTGATGTGAATGAGACGATTGCTTGATACGAAAAAGTAGAGTAGAATTTCACATTGTCGAAACTTCTAGATTGATTTGTGTAAGAAAGCCTCACAGTGTCGAAAAGAATTATATTTATGATTATACTTTAGTCGTGCATACAAAGCAGAGTACTTGGTATGGCTACAAGGATAAATTCGACAGCTGCTGATGTTGCAACTGAAAACAAGTGAGAATTTGCATTTTTTCCCTAGACGTGTGTCAAGATTGTGAATTCTCATGGTAGAGAGACGCTCAGGATACCACCATCTATCTTATCGAAAAAAGACACACCCATCGTGATCATTTTGACACCAGAGTGGAGTGATACGAACTTAAGTGATTCCTGGCGATTTCCTTTCGATCAGCTGGCTGACAATTTTAAACTGCTTGGGTCTCATGTGACAGCAGTTCCATGGTCCAAGGCGCCGCTCGTTCTTGAGTCGTCTTGCTCTTCTATATGCTATGTAGCCAATTTAGCTTGGGGCTATCATTTAGTTCCTGATCGCTGGGAAGCATGGCTCAAAGCTTGGCCAAACGATGTGCTATTGATAAATTCGCCATCACTTCTTCTTTGGAATACACGAAAAACATATTTGGCTCAATTGGAAAAAGCTGGTATTCCAGTCATCCCCACACTCTATGTCGAACATATCAATGCAGAAATATTGATCGATGCTGCAGCACATTTTGGCACGTCTGACCTTATCATCAAACCTCAAGTATCAGCATCGGGTTTTAACATGTTACGTGTTTTAGTTGACCGCTCGAGTTCTACCTTATCGACAGGTAAAAGAAAGACAAAAAAATGAACTTCGCTCTAGTCTCTTTACTTTTCTATGAAGCGTCATTTAGTGTCGCTGCAGCAGTGAATGAATTGATTAGGTTGGGGGCCACTGATTCACTATTGATGATCCAACCGTTTATGCCGAATATTGTTACTGAAGGTGAGCTGTCGATACTTATATTTGATGGACAGTATAGTCATGCAGTTCAAAAAAAAGCCTCACCTGATGACTACCGTGTACAACACGAGTATGGCGGTATAGCAACTGCCATGGAGGAACCTTCTGCTGAAATGCTTGAATTAGCTCATTCTTCGTTAGCGATGTGTCCTGAAACTCCTGTCTATGCACGTATCGATATGATACGTAATCATCTGACCGGACGCTTATGCATTATTGAGCTTGAACTGATTGAGCCGCATCTATTTCCGAATAAAACAGCCAATGGGGGCATGAAATTCGCAACTACCATCTTGGAAACTCTCCGACGAAAAAAACAAGGACATGAACTTTGACTTCTAATTCTACACACGTTATTTGTTTTTGTAATGGAAATCAGTCATTTAACTACATAAATTCGAGAATTAAAGAGTTTCAGTGCCAATGAGGGGATGCTTGTAGTATGAAATGAGACTATGCGCATAGATGACAGAAGCTGTTTGATTCTTGGTCAAATATAGACCAAATTTTAAAATTATTTAGCATTCTCATGAACACAGTCAGATGTGAACTCTCACTCATTACGTATGATTGTTCGAATTGAAACATTTAGCTTGAATGGAAGCATTAAAATGATAAGACTAAGGTGGTTGGTAGTCAAGGACCATTTATTTTTAAATTACCCTTATACTCACACGATACAGATAAAATAATGAAATCGTCTATTCTTGATACAACTCGATTTCCATAGGTGTGGAGATTGATGAGGAGACAACTTAAAGCTGGTTCTCATTGTAGTTTTGTATTTTTGAACAAAAACAAATGCTTTCGTCAAAGAAATGCGTTTCTTATCTGTTTCATTTACAATTTTCGAAGCTTGCAAGAGCTATTTCCAGGAAAAAAAATTATATATACACCATTCACGACAAAGTCAGTAAGGATCCTGTAACTCATGCTACTAAAACTTGTGTTATGTGTTGATTAGAACTTTGCACATCTGATTTGTTCGTAGTATCACAAACGCAATGTTAAAAGGCACAACAGTCTCATTGAAGTTGCCACTAACCTTGTATTTTTTTTGTAGTTTTGTCTTAAAAGCTCAAAAGCCATTGAGTGAAGTTTCTCAGATGTTGTCTGGTCGATTTTTTTCTTTGCCAAGCCATTCAGAAGTATCCTTTCTATCCATTTGAGTTGATAGAATTATTAACAGAAAACAACGATTTTCAGGTCTGATAGGTTTCTAGTCTATAAATAGAACTTCTAAGATCGCGCACGGATTCAATATTTTAGCTAATTAGAACGAGACGTTTGAAAAAAGTATCGACAGTTAGAAGTTTGAAATTTTTGTTAAAAGGCTCAACTCCAAGTTTCAACAAAAGCAATTGTTTTTTAACCTAATGAGAGATCATGAAGTCCTCAACAGATAGTAGAGAATTCAACATCCGATCAAATGATCTGACCTTTTCTAATGATGAATTACCCAATGTTCAAACCGTGGGTATCCAGGAGTTGAGGGTTAAATATCAAGCGATATTTTCGCATACTCTAGTGATCATGGCACGTTCAATCAGATGGTTTGATTTAATACATGTGGCCTATTCCCTTGAACATGTGTCAAGTTGTTGTAGGTCTGATTATTATTAGGATATTCTTTACCTTATATTGCACATAATAAATTCTGAAATTATTATTTAATAGACTAACTTCGTAAGGCTGATATTGTCACAAGATTTCAGTTAAATGATAAAGCTACGGAATGCAAAAATAGTCATATGGGCTTTGACTTCTTTATAGCCAAAGAATTGAAAAGCGTTGAGTTGTCTGCTTCGATATTGATGATGTATTTGTCTAAACTAATAAAAGAATGAGCTGAGAGTACTTATTATTTGAGAAATATTTCTAACTGTTACCATTATAATAATTCTCACAGACAGAATCTGGGAAAAAACGCATTCATCTTATATACGAATCGATACATAAGTCGGTCTTTCGCATGCAAAAATTATTTTTCAGCTCACATAAAGATAAAATCTAGACCTATGCATGGTTGCTCTTAATGTCCTTCTTTTAATAGGATAGATTCAGTAACATAAGCTGTGTGTTTTTCTATCATTGTTATTTCTTTAATTATGTATTTATCCGATTAGATGTCATGAAGGTTATGATTTAAATTGCATTTATTTTCACAGGCAAAACTTAAACGACTGCATTTAGTTTGTAACTAACCTTTTCATAGTTCGTGGTAGTATAAATACAACATCTTCTTATACATGCATCTTGAAACTATTAAGTACATAAGCAATCTACAGTTATATACGCACTTTATAAAAGACGCATAGGATTGGAATTAGTTCGAAAGTGGTTCTCGTTTTTTTCGAATAAACACAACTTCTAATGTTCCATTTGCTACTACAATATTTATTTAAAATATTAAAGAGGCAGTACATGTGTTATCCAGCAAGTCTCAATGAACAAAAAAATTTAATAATACTGGACTATTCTTGTTTTTTCTGAAATATAAAACATGTTTTCACAACTGTTTTATCGAAAAGAAATGATCCTCATGATAATAAATATACTTTCGAAAGTCACCTTTAACAACGGAATAGCATCTTACCACCTGATCGTGTTTAGTTTAACGGCTATCAGAATGGTATTCTGATTCAAATGATGGAAGTAAGTAAACACATCAGACCGGTTCACAGACAACAACATTATGACACAAGTATAAAATTGGTTTACCTATATTTCAATTTTATATTAGAGTGTTATTCGAAACATCTGCAGAAACAACGAAAAACCGTAAGAATGAGCACGTTTCTGAAAGGAAAAGAAGTGTCAATGTAAGGAAAAACAAACGTTGAGTTGCTGTGATAAAAGATTATTGACAACGAAGAGGCTATTGAATGAAGAGTAGAGAAGTAGCAGTCACACCGTTATTATTAATGCAAAAGCTCTACTAGATTTTTACGGTTAAAATAGATGATGAAAAATGTGATTTCGAAACATAATCTTTAAATCACCATAGAAATCAGTGGTGTTTGATTCACTATGAAAAATATCAAAATATTTATACAATATGCATTTGATCACTTCGATATTGTTTTACTACTTAAGCAAGAGTGTCCAGTCAAGTGCTAAACCTATCTTCTTGAAACTCAGAATCTAATTTTCAGGATATATTGTCCCATAAGATATATATTAAGTGTGGAAAATTTTAAAAAAATGTGTTTTTCTGAGACTTGAATCTGCCGTATTGTGCAGCGTTTAGGAACACGGAAGAAAAATAAGATAATGTCTTTGTACACATGTATTAAGCATGAGCAAGTTTTAGAAAAATAAAAATATAGTAACGATCTTCTAGTTTTTCGTCGAGCAAAAGTAACTATTAGATCCCAATGTATTACACAGAGCATTGTATTATAGAATTATTATATAGTAATTATACGCAATAATTTATCTAATAAAAACTTCAAATCTTTCTACATGGATTTTTTGTATTAATAGATTCGAATCTAGTATACTCGAAGAAAAAGAAATACACGTCTATCAAAATATTTACAATGATCGAGCATTGTTCTTAATGGATATATTCAACTAAAATCTCTTCAGTCTCTCATTCGAATTCCATAGCATGTCAATCAGTAAAATATAAATAACTCAAATGTATCTGTTGAAAACATTTTCTCGCTAGAGCTCAAAACATTAAAAACCAATATACGTTACACGATCTATTCAAATGCTTACATGGCAAGTTTTATTTTATCAGATAGAAAGATTTTAAAGAAATTCTTATTGAACCCTACACATTTACGACTTGTACCGAAATAAAATATATGGCTTACGCATGAAAAGGTGTATGCATGTTGAAGGAATCATTTCACAGATGCTCTCAATCTCATTCCATGTATGAAAATCTGCAGAAGTGAACGTACTGCTCAGTACAACTACTGTAAAATGGAGGAAACAAGTGTATGCGACTAATTGATATGATTATGCACATGAATTTAAAAGGGTATATATTTATGGCTTGTTCTGAAGGCCATTGCTAAATACTGGAAAGATATTTGGTGCACTATCTTCAACAGATTGATAATTGATTGTTTTGCTTGCCTGGCTGTCTGCATTAAAAAAAACGAAACAGTTTCTTAATAGGAGAATAACTTCCAACAAGATTCACTCATATGAAATTTTTATTGACGCTCTCGTTTGTGCTTTCAAGCGAAAGCTGTTAAAATCACTTTTACCATAATATAGATATAAAAGGTCGACAATTAAAGACAATGATTCGTAAAAATCGTTCACATTAAAGAAAGCTAATAATCATGGAACATTCGGAATGCATTGAAAAAATTTTTGGTAGATGTATATTATACTGAAATTCTCAGAATATAATATAATATGTTACATTAATTGGATAGAAAGTAATGACGACATCTTTCTACTGTTTTTGACATCAATATGGCTGGTCGCGGAGTTCATTTTTGACCTTGTTTTTCTTGTATTTTCGAAAATAAGATTCTCGAAAGTACAAAAAAAAAATGAATTTTTTCGCTTTTAGGGCTCTTAGTATTTCTAGTTTATCTCAGTCAAAACGAAAGCTATTAGAAAAACTTTCAATACCAATCTTCCTAAAATTGAACGCTCTACAAACGTGGAAAGTTTCATGAAAATCGGTGAGCACTTTTGTACGCCGTGTCAGAGATCCCATGGAAATAGCCTTCAATAATTGCTTGAATTTTACTATGGAGAAAAATAGTGAGAGCGTCTTTTCATTTCGATAATCTCGAGCAGTGGGTGGAAATAACTATTGATATGAACTGTAATTTATCAAAATTTTTTGAGACACTGTAGAATAAAAATCCTTTATTATTTACTCAGTCAAACAAATGAAATATAGTCAGCTCTTTCCAATAATATTTTTTTCATATGAAGTTTATCTGTATACAATTGTACTTCATTACTACAAACACGGGTTCTAATTTGTCTAGGCAACACTATTTATTTTACATTCCATGCAATGAATATCTAAATAGAAAAACAGGATGTAAAAAAATATTTTTTAAAACATTCATTGATTACTTTTAAAGTGATAAAAACTATTTTAAATCACTCTGTCACTTTTTATTTGCAAATATCTGTTGCATTCTTTATAGAAACGTATTTCAAACTCAACTGAATTCTAATGGCAACTGCACGATACATAAATATCAAGAAAACATGAAATAAGTTACAACTGTAGAATAACCTTTCACTTGAAAGAAGTCAAACAATATATATAAAGCAATGCAATAAGTAAAATCAATATTGAACTTCGATTTCTAATTCAAAGTAAGAAATAAACAGTTAAAAGTATTAACCAATGTCAAAAATATATTAAATCAAAGATACTATGATAGTTTTCAATAGTGGCTTTATCATATATTTTGGTTAGCAAGTACTATTTTATTGCTATCATTTGCATTCATCTATCCAAGACACTGGGATCAATTGACATGCAACTTGTTTTATTATAAGTAATCTAGTCGTAAAAAAAAGAACAAGACGAAAAACAAAAAAAAAGAAAGAGTATAACAGAAATTTCTATCGACAGAATAAGAACATTCAAATGAAACAAAATAATACATCCACATCACAAGTTTAGGTAAGAAGAACGAAGAAAAAACTTACATCTTTTAAACGTTTTAATTGTTTTAATTGCATATAGATGGCCTTACCATTTCAGCATCGTCATCGGCGATCTCTTTTTATAATCGGCTTCCTTGTTAGCATATGTTCATTTACAGCATGTATTTGTCTATGGATGTATCCAGAAAGTAGTTCGATGGTTCATAATGACATATCTATTATAAGCTATTTCCCTCAAGTACGTCGTAGCACAGCTGAACGTCGATTTCTAAGTTCAGCGGTCGAATCACTTATTCAAGAAATAAAACAAAATATAAAAAACAAAGAACTAGCATGGTTATTTGAAAATTGTTTTCCTAATACACTCGATACAACAGTTGACTTTGATACGCAAGCTGCAGCTCGAAACCATCCTGATACTTATGTTATTACAGGTGATATCGATGCCATGTGGTTACGTGATTCAAGTGCTCAAGTACATCCGTATTTACCTTTAATGAAATATGATTTAAAACTTCGTCAATTGATTGAAGGTGTTCTTCTACGACAATTTATATGTATACAACGTGATCCATATGCTAATGCACATTATAAAGATCTGAGTCGTATCAGTGAATGGAAACTTCTAGATCACACAGAGATGCGTGCTGGTATACATGAGAGAAAATGGGAATTAGATTCACTTTGTTATGTTTTACGATTAATGCATTCGTATTGGAAAGAAGTCGATCAAGATTTAACATTTTTTCATGATCATCATCAAGAAATTAAGAAAACTATTCGAGTTATTTTAAAAACTATGAATGAACAACGCCGATACAATGGGCCAGGTATAATTTTAAAATAATTTCTTGTTCTATGCAAATGAAAAATGTTCAAGAAATTATTGTGTAGTTCTATAGCCTCTCGTTGAGTTAACAACCATGGTGTAATACTTACGAATGTATACATCTATAGTTCTATTCTTTCGAAAACACTTAAACCTATTACACATTAGATTTTGTCATCTTCTTAATGTGATATATACATAATATTTGATAGACAAATAATGTATCGAAAAAGTACATATTTAATATGAATTATTTGCTTAGATTGATTGCATACAATTTATGAAAGCGGATACAAATAATTATAACGAAGAAATCATCATGTAGTTTTAACTATATTTCAATCTCAATGGGTTTTAAGATAATATTATAGATTGATATACAAAATATGTGAAATGTTAGATATTTTTGTTACTAAAGATATTTAAGAAAAATTTCTTTCAAATCGCTTTTCTTGGTACAGAAGATTATAAGTAAAATGACTAAATGTCAAACAATAGTTCGTCAAGCGACTTTCAATCAATGATAGTCTTTGTTATCTTAGTTGAAAATTCGTTCGTCTATGTTCAGCGTTGCACATGGATTTATCTTTTCAGTTGTCAATCGTCATCATCAACAGGATTGTTTAAGCTTTTGAGAATTTTTATTTTTATTTCTTGACAATTCGTATTTTAGTTACTTTAAAATACAGAAAAAATAATCATTAACTGTTCTCATACCTAATTCTAGGCTCCTATACATTTCAACGAGGAAGTGAACCACCTGATCCTCGCGGACTTTATGCTAAACCTAATGGATTAATTTATTCATATTTTCGACCAAGTGATGATCTGCAAATGTACCCATATTTAATACCATCACAATTTTTTGCTCATCATTCTCTAAAACTTTTATTAGAACTTGTGAAATATTTAAATTGGACAAATGATTTTAATGATGATATATTATCATTAGTCTCTGATTTACAGAGTATTCTATTTAATGACAATATAAAAAGCAATAAGGAATCATTAATTACATTCCAACACGAGAAATATGGTTTAATTTATGCATATGAAATCAATGGCAACGGTGATAGAATTTTAATGGACGATGCAAACATTCCATCTCTACTTTCATTGCCTTATTTATGTCCGAATGACATTTCTATGAATGAATCAATATATCAAAATACACGAAATTTTGTACTCAGTAAAGATAATCCATGGTTTTGCAATGGTACTGTTCTCGAAGGTATATAGTTATTCTTTTTTTTCTCAAGTCCTCTAAATTCTATTGATTGATCCTATTGTCCTTGGAAGACATGCATATTTAGACGTCACGTTTACAATAGATAAAGATAATAAATGTAGACAAGCCAAGTCGCAAGTTTTATTTGCTATGGTACAATCATCGTACCGTCTGTCCGATACTACGACATGAGTGATATAACTCCTACAAATTTACCTCAGTACAGTATCTACCAAGACTCTAAATTGAACGGATTTCTTTTTTAATGGTTAGACTAAAAACTGAAAATTTTCCAAAAAGAACTTTTGTTAATATTTGAGAATTTTCAAAAGAAAAATCTCAGCCAATAGATTTCATTCAATACGGATCACAATCTACGTCTATTAGATAGTTTGAATGTAAGTTATAAAAATATTTTGGACAATCACGATTATTGCTTTCTATCATTTTTGTATGCTACGAAAACACGTCACAAACTTATTTCTAAGACTATATTCTATGATATTTCCTAGGCATTGGTGGACCACATGTTGGCTATGGAATGACATGGCCACTTGCAATTATTATGCGTGGTTTAACGACTAACGATGATGATGAAATTCGTTCGTGTTTATATATGCTGCAAATATCTCATGCTAATACTGGATTTATGCATGAATCGATTCATGTGAATAATACGATGAGATTTACACGATCCTGGTTTGCATGGGCCAATAGTTTGTTTGGAGAATTCATTTGGAAATTATATCGAGAAAAAAGATATCTATTAGATGAAATTCCCATCAATGGTGTATAGTTTAGTTTTCTTTGCTGCTGTCATATAAATGTACACGTATATAGACTAGTTTTCAGGGTGAATTCGATGAAAGAATTTACGTTAAAAGTGGAACTAAAATATATTCAAGAGTTTCTCATCGATAAAAACAACAACATTTTTGTTTGTTTTCTTTCTGTGTTAAAATCTGAAATCACCGTGGAAAATACTCTTTTATCGTGACGACTTAAGCAATGTTGTTTTTTAAAGTATTATTTTTTGGAAATATTGGAAGTGCCAAGAAAATCAAAGATACGAATCATACTAATCACTCAGGTGATCCACTTTTATAATAACGCTCATCATAGGCAAGTTATTTGTCTGCAAGTTGCATTATCTACATTCATGAAAAAGTAAACCATTTTCGAAAATTAAAATCTATTTCAGTTTCAATGAAAAGCATGCCTGTGGGACTTCTTCACCGCCGAAGTTTCGAAACTATGAATTCTGACTCTAAAAAGTTTATGAAAAATCACTAGAGACTTTAAAAATGGTTCCCTTTTTTGTAGCAGATGCCATAAACAAATATATCAAAAGTTACGTAGTACTTCGATTCATAATTTATTTGATTTGATTCAGAGCTGCGAACAGGCCAGGCTGAGTTTTCAGATTTTAGCCAGGCCGATGGTGACCAGGCCACCAGGCCAGGCCGGTCTGAGCTGTTCAGCCTGCTTTAAATTGACTTAGAATGATTTGGTCTACTCAATTCCATACTAAATGTTGCTATAATCCAACTTACACTATTAAGCAATCAGAAAGTAATTCATAATTGAACTAGATTTACTCCAAGGGTGATGGCAAAAGATACAATGAAAAAGACTAAAACAAAAACGAAAAGAAAGTAGTCATTGAATTTTCACCTTTTATTAGCAAAAAAAACGATGAATTAAGTAAAAACTGACCGTCAATTCAATTGATTTTGTTTAGATTTTTCAAATATGGAAAATGACGTTACCTATTCAAGTTGTCTAAAAGTGATTGTTTCTTTTGTGAAGTGTTAGTGGTGTTAATTCAGAGAGTTTTTTTTATTTTCTAATATATAGGTCACATTTTTAATATTATTGTTATTAAGGATATGCCTTCCCCGTTTCTGCAATTTTCAAGAGTGGCTCATCAAAAAATGTTTGAAACTTTCCGAGTAGATAGATCTGGATCAATAGATTACACGTTATCATAATGTCACGTTTCCAAAGTGCTTGTTCAGAGAAAATAAAGGGATCACAAGGACGAAAAATTGCCTCCCTAATAGCCCAGCTTCTTAGCTGCTGTATGTTAGATAGAGCTGAAAATTTTTTACAGACACTAGAAGCACTTTAGGGTGCCTATTGTTTTGAATTCTTTCGCTCTCATCCCCTTTGAATAAAAAAGTTGTTTGAATAGTGTTTCCTTCGTAAGACCTATCAAAATTCAACGCAAGAATAGTTTTTTAAATTAAAAAACTATTAGCACTAGTAACACTATTAGGTACTTCTAGAAAAAACTTCATCTTGATCGAATATATCATGTGTGAGAAACGGGGCAATTTTTCAATTTTTACTTAAAACCCAAGTACGATAAAACCATCAAAGAAAGAAAGAAAGTGCCCTATCCCTCTGCGGTAATAGATTTATATTCTCGACTATTTTTTTACTGTACAATGATATTTGAATCATCAAAACATCACTAATAGATAGAACACATACCATAGAAAAAAAACAAGAAATGGTAACTTTGAAAAGTTTGGCTCAGGAAAGGGGATACACTTAAAAACATAAATAAACAGTCACATTAATCTTCAACATGATGACTTAATATTGAACGGAATGGATGTGTTATGAAAAGAAGCATCGATTTTCTTTTTGCTTTCATGCATGCCAATGGACTAGGCAAGGGGTCAACATGCCATGCCAAGCCCCAGGCAAGATCGCAGACAGGCTAGACTCAATCGTAGCAGGCCACACTGGGCGGAAAAAAGTGGTCTGTTAGCAGCTCCGATTCTGGTAATCCCAACGAAATAAAGTACAATTATACGCAATTTTAATTTAAGAAACACAATTGAAAACCGATTTTTCTGTTTACTCAATATAGCACACATCAGTAAGAAATGATTGATGTAAACAAGAAGCATTTCTCTTTGCGCTCAATTTTATGGTTCCCGATTTAACATTAACAGTAGGGGAAGAAAAAGTGGACGAGATAGACAAACCCTCTCCCATCTTTTTCTATGTCTCCCCTAGTATTGGTGGCATGACAGGAAACAGTCGAATCCATTAGATTCTGGTGCCTACATCCAAAACTAGTGTCCGCCTATGTTTCCGATTGAAGCCCCACCTTTTCCTTCGCTCGGAAACGATCCCCAAGCTCACAAACAGTTTTCCGTACAGTTTCGGTCAAACTTTATGTGGATTTCTTCCGATCACGGGATACCAGTGGGATTTCGCCATTTCCTGAACTAGGTTGTAACCATTCCCAATATGGTTCGCGACCCTGCACCCGATGCCAAGTGTAGTGCTTACGATGAAATCATCATGTGTAGCTTTCGCCTGTTTGATATCGCTAAGTTTCATCTAGCAAAGCCTAAGAGGATTCCTAAAAGCAGTTATATTTGATCTCATCATCCAAATCATAACTTTATGGGTATAAAACGATTTTCACTTCTTTGTGGAATTTTGCCGGGTGAATTTCGATGACTACCTGTAGGTAATTTGTATGACTTCAGAACGGTCACAAGTTTCGTATCTTAGCAATCCCAGCACCAAAGTAGATGAGATCTAGTTTTTCAGCCCGTATCATGGGTGTCTCTCAAGTATGGCTCTGGATAATTCAGTTTTTCTATGGATACAAGCATCCATTTGCATGAGCTGATGGCTGTTGCTTTTGGATTGGTACTTTGTTGGTTGTCAAATTTCAGAGTGAATATTTAAGTCCGAACAGAGTGGTTGCCAACGGTTGTCGTTTAAGGACACTATAAAACCCGAACCTAGTCGATGTATTTCTATCACTCAATCGAGGATCATATAAACTAAGCAAGGATGGGTGGGTGTGGGGTATATGGGTGTCCGTGTTTATCTACACCCACACCCTATAATGATTGACGGTAAATTTCTAAAAGCAGGGACACGTTACAACTCTGTTAGGGGTAGTTGCTCTTATTTTGTGGATATGTAAAATCTAACTGTCTAGGACATACTCTCTCGATTTAGAGTCACACTAATGGTTCAATAAATAAAATATAAAGGCAATGATTGAAATATTCAAAAATGACAAGCTTGTATTTGTACTTTGACCTTTAGTTTTTTTTTCTTGTTGAATAAAAAAACGCATCAATAATAAAAAAATATGATGGTGAAACAGGAAAAAAAAACAATAATAGTATTTCATTTGAATATATACCGTTTACGTGTAGATCTTTTTTTAGCAATCGATCTGTTATCACTATTATATAAATGGATTTTCTTGAGTTTTCACCTTATTTTTTATCTTCGCTCGATTGCAGGCGAAACAGTTGAAAATTGTTTTAATTCTTGCGTTCGTTTATATTTTATCATTCGTGACTTATAACGCTGAAACGCATTCAACATAGAGTGCATGGTTTTTATCATACATGCAAATGATTCTCTAACTTGTCGACTGATTTCATATTGATGTTGCTTTAAATACTGATCACTAAATTTTTCCCCTTATTCCAATTCAATTGATAAAATCCGTTCTCCTGTATCATGCCTTGATCTATCATCGGATAAATCTAAATTCCACCGGACAGTATCCATTTCCGAGATTGTTAATTCAACCATTTCAGAATAGGATGAAAAGCTTTGGTTATTAAGTGACCGTAATAAATTATCTAATCGAAGGAATATCTAAAGAAAACCGTTAGGGTAAATTTTTTCTATTCAGAATGACTGACCTGTCGAAATATAATAAACTTTCTATCAACGCTATAAGGAATTAGTATTGGAGTTGATGATACTGGTTGAAATGTATCGCATGATGATGCCGTTTGCAATTGTTCTATGGAATTATCTTCATGTATCTGATTATGATCTTCTGTTGAAACTTGCATATTCGAATGAGTCACTGTGGACGATACTGATTCAAGTGGATGCATCAATGAAGATGATAGTGCGTCAGATGTATTATTGTTGTTTTCGATTTTCTCAAACCATTTATTGTAGAGGATCTAAAGAAAAGAACCTTACTAGGAATTATTTCCATGGAAACAATATAAAAAATCAACTTATTAATCCAATGTTCGAACTTGTACAATACTAGTTAGATTTTTCTTTGATTCACTCACATTAATCTCAATTCTGTATTTAGTCTACGCATATTCCATCAAGAACTCTTTCATTAATTAGAAAATCAAAACATACAGAACTAGACGAGAAATTTAGTTCCATATAAATAAGAGACTGAAATTTGAAATCAGTTCTCCTTCCATAAAACTAAAAGCTGAGCATCGTCAAAGATTAATCGATCAAAATTGTTTTTCTTTTCGTTATCTATTCGACAAAAACCAAAACATTAAGGCAATGTGAATCATTAAGTATTAAGAATCCATGCAGCTTTTTTTTGGGTTGGCTTGAACTCTTAGAACTAATATCCATTTCAGATTCAAACGCAGAATGAGTTGTTTTTGCAATAATTTTCTCATAGGAACTAGAATATAAAGACGTACTATTTTAATCGTTTGAAAGAGGTAGAGAATTTTCAATACGAAATTTTTCTCGAGCTATTAAAAACATTAGAGACATTTTTTTTAGATGACTGTCTCATCGAAAACGTATAAGAAAATGTTAATAATGGATGAAAAGCTATTCATATTAATGCAACATTCCATGTTCCAGATAATAGAACTTAAATGAATGATTATGATGCACTACTGATTATTAGTATTTCAAAATTCGCCATGATTCTATATGTATTCGTTATTTGAAATTCGGTAGGAGTCTGAAAAAGCTTATTAGCAAAAATCTCGCATTGAACGTTGAATGTAATTTTGTTTTCTCTTTCAAATGATGAAAGCTGACACTCACTATCTAGTTCCTATAAAAAATTAATAAATGAGAGATATTCCTATTTCAAGTATTCATCACGGATATTCATTACACGACACAGGTCCATTTTAAAATGAAAGTCTATCATTATTAACATTGAAGTAACAATTTGAATTCAACGAATTTGCCCAAGCATTTTAAAAGTACAGTGCCACTTATATTCATAATTGGCCTATATAAAAAAAAGCTCAGTCTAACCGGTCAAGTTGACAATCCTGGCACTAATACCTAGAATTCTCGATATTTGAAGGGTGACTACTTCTATACGATGTAAAAGTAGAAAGCAAACAAATTCTTTTAATTGAATTCTTTAAATACAGGCTACTGATAGGAAGGGGCGCAACAGACTATGTTTGAAAATCAATATAAAATATTAAAAGACTTATTATGGCACTTATCATGAAGGAAGCTTCTACAAAAACAAGTAAATCATTCATAGTTCTTCGAAAAGAATGTTCAAGCGTGACTTCTTTTTCATTCGTTCTCTCTAATGATGAATTCTGTATGCGTTTTATACTACTCAGATCCAATGGTGTTTGGAAAGGAGTACGTTTCACTTTTTGATTTCCTCTAATGAAAATCGTATTCTTATCACGAAAAAAATCGTAAAATGAATAATGATAAATATACTTTGTCATAGTTTTAAAAATTGCATATGCACATTTTTGGCACTCAAATTATTTCGGTGTACGCCATCTGCTTTTTCTCGTTGTTGTATATTTGCTCTTCGCACATGTAAAATTACCATGTTATAGATAAACAACTAGAAAACGAAGTAATTGTTAATGATAAAATAGTTGTTGTGAAAAGTCAAGTAATTCAAAATAATATATTATAATGAAGTAAATGAACTTCTACAGAAAGTAATCTTGAAATATCAGGATACTTAGAAAAGATCAGGAAAGTAGCATCTGTGTGACTACTGTAATGATGATCGATGAAAATAGGCCACTAGAAGTCGAAATATTCGATTTTCATAGTTAAACAGGGTCAAACAAATAATTTTTCTTTTTGTGGTATGTATACTTTAAGTAATAGTCCTTGCTCACCTGAATATTCAACTATTCTTGTATAGAACGATGATTTTCAACCGGAAACCATGTTAATATTCAAATCGTCGTGACTAGTTTATGTCGACGTAAATGTCATCATATGTTCTAGTGTCGGGTTTCGTAAGAATATTCAGGTTCAAATTGTTCTTTATCTGATGAATTCATTGAATCACAGTTTCATTGTGAGCACGATACCTACGCCAACGAAACATCAAGCGCAGTCATATCGATTCAAATGCTACGAATCCGAAAACTAATCTTATTTTATTCAAGTCGCCCTTTAATCCTTCTAAATGTTTGAAGTTTGCAGAAAACTTATTTATTAAACTTCCATTTATACGGAGTATGCCCAATTATCATGCATTCTATGTAATCCTTCAATAGCTCTCTTAACGAGACAACTAGGGTTTGGCGATCTCGAATCAAAGAGAAACCGAACAGGCACTCAAATATTTTCGAACTGACACCATTTTGCAATAGGAAAGATTCTCATAGATACGATTTTAAAATATTATTTTTCTTCCACCGTGGACAGAGCAGCGTATATTTTTATACCATGCAAAATGGGATTTTTTATTTTATTTTTTAACTGTGCCGTAAGTTTTTCCTGTACTTGACTTTGAATTTTCCAGAATTTGAGTTCGACCATTTATCTCCAACAGTATTCTATTGGATTGTGAGATAAAGCTGAGTATTTTTCTTTTGTTTGAAAGTTGACACTGATGGTCAGTGACTCTCGTGACACTTTCATGAAAAATATTTTAAATAAAGAGAGAAGAACTGTTGGACTATAAAAACTAAGACACTTCAACAAGATCTCTCATTTCTATTGGAACTTTTTCATCTTTACAGATCTCACAGTATCAACGATCTTCTGTAAAAACGGAAAGAGTTGCATTGGTTGATCTATGCAACTGAATATGAGTGAAAAAAAGCGAAAAATGAGTCCTATATTTCTATGGAAATCATTATAGTTACAACATTAGCAGTAGCTGACCATTGTCGTCATATTCAAAAAATTGCAGCACCAGAACCTCCTCTGATCAAGTCAAGTATCGCAGAGCAGGATGTGTCTTTCTCTCAATCCTTTTTTTCCAACAGAACTTGGAAAAGTATGGTGGACTTCAAAAAGTTATCTTCCTTTTACCTGAACAATTCTGAAGCAAAGAAAGTTATAGATCAATTTCTTCCTCAATAAAAATTGCTTCGTACTATTAACTTTTGCATAGGATCATTTTCTTTAATTTATCGTCTAGGTGATTCTTACTAATTATTATTTACGAAGAGACTGAGTCCTAAAAACGTTTTCTGAAAAGAATTAAAAATCAAACTATTTCTATGGATTCTGTTCGATTTCGAATACTTCCTTTTATCAAACTGAATTCATCTTAAAAAGACGGTTCTACAAAACGATTTCAATTCTTCGTAAGAAATCAATTTCATTCTCTAACAATATGTCGACGTAGATTTCTCAACTCTGATTTCCTACGGAGAAATTTAATTGATTACACTAATGGATTTGAATAGGTGCGTCTTATTGTGCATCAACAGTCACAAATTTGTTCGATTACATTTGACCCTTCAGTCAGCAGAAGAAACAAACAATTCATCAAATTCTATTATATCTCTTTTGTTAAACATATTTTGAAATGTTTGACTTTATTTATTTCAATAGTCTCTAGTATTTGTCAAAAAATTAATAACGGATTTGTGATAATTTGATGAAGTATATTCTGTTTTTTTTCTCTTAGTTAAAACATTTAATTTACCTTTATATTTTTGTAAAATTCAGAGAATGAACTGACAAAGATTGAAAATCGTTCAATATGGCCGAACTTTTTCTTGTTTAACTTAATCAATGTTTTTACTGATCGACAAATATTGTTAACTTCATTTAAATTTTTCGTATACAATTCGATTCTAGATTGAGTGTATAATCGAAAATGTTTTATTTGTTGATTTAATGAATCAATAACTGAATGAACATAACCCTGTATTATACATATAGATTCAAGTAATTCAATCAATATTGGATCAAAATCATATTGACTAATGCAGATTCGAATGTTATCGATTAAATCTTGATTGAACGTTTTAAATGAATATACTAAATACGAAAGAATTTTATCAGATAAATTAATACTGATTAATTAATTACCATCAGATCTAGAAAAATATTCTTCCAATACAATTGAAAAATGAGATAAATATCTTACTGATCGATTTGTGTTTGATCAGATTCATCGTCATAATTATCAATAGATGTTGAAGATGTAGCTTCTGCCAAAATCGATACTCTAATAATAAAAAAGAAATTCATAAAAAGTCTTATTCGACATTTTACATTACTCTTTTTGTGAATTCGACATTGATGATGGTGGTGCTGAAATTACAAGTGTTTTTTTTGCTTTCTTTGATACCATCATTTGATTATTATTAAGATCAGCTGAAAGAACGAAAAAAAAAACAAATAAATAGTATGAATATATTATAAGAATACAACAGAATCAACCATGATGCTTGCAAAGATAAATGATTGTATCACAACAATTAAGTCCATTCTTATTTACATAATGAAAAATGTGTAATATTGATTAACATCTAATGGACAATGACGATAGTCATACAATGATGTTTTTAATTTACTATCTCCTTTAATATGAATCAAGATATTTTTAAAATATTAAATTATTCAAATCTTCTTCTTTTCACCTAATTTAAAAATATCAATGAGACAACGATGAACACTATCGAAATTCATATCAATCGGATCCCAATTACAAAAACGACTACCACCACCATCTTCAAGTGTGATTTTTCTAATTATACCATCTCTGTTTAATTCTAAAAGACCACATCGAAATCTTCTATTCATATTTATTGCATTAGCGAAATATTAAAAAACAAAGCTTTTAGTTAAAAATGAAACCAGAGTCAAATAATGATAGTTTTATTTTTCGACGTCTATGATATTTTTTTCATGAAAAATAGATTATTTCTTTGTTTAAGTGGACAACTTATCTAAAAAATACATTGTCTTTTGACACTATTAGATTTTGACTTATCAGTTGAAATCATATCAAACATTAATGTATGTTTGACAATCAATTCAAATCTACCTTACACTAGTGACAGGTTGAAAAACCTTCTGAAGATTATCACTCAAAACCGTCGAACATTTTGTCTGTACTGGACTATTTCATATCGCATTAAATAACTTAATTGATCGAATAGTGATTGCATTTGTAATATTCTTTAGAGCGATTCATTGCTGGTGAAATGTGGATTTTCCATATTTTTATTAAACTCAATCCTATTGGTCTATCTTGACCATTCATTCCATTTACTCGACAATATGTCAAATGTATATGCAAAGCATAGAATCGTATGAAGTAGTGTTCTGTATCTGTAAGACTTTATGCATCCGAACACAATATGTCCTATACCCGACACCCAACCCGCAGCAAACGAAAGTGAAGAGGATGTTTTCAATCTTAGTATAGATTTCAAACCTTTACTTGATACCAAAAAGAAAACTGTTTAGTTTTTTCAATAAATAGCTACTAAAAGAGATTTTATGATGGACTCAATAAAAATTGCTAATAAATCAAGTAAACTACGATTCATTTTATATCCTTCTACTTTGGAAATCTACTCAAGTTCACCAATTACAGGTTTGTTTGTTTGTTGACGATGAAGTTCACTATGAAACATAGTATTAACAGCAAGCGTCATAGTTGTTGATATATAGATGAATACATTTTTCCAACACGACAATATAAGTTCACCGTTCTGAAAATCACATTTTCTTTTCAACATATTCCATTACTGAATAACATGATGTCTCAATGTTTGTAGATAGATTTTCAATATAAAACGAAATCTCCTAGTAAAATCAATAGTGCTCTCTGTTGCTGTTCTCAAATTCAGCCTATTGTTCGATTACGATCAAAGCAGATTTCAACTTTATACTTTTAAATCAATAACAGATTGAAAAGGTCAAAACTTCTTAAAACGTCGGCACTTAATTCACTGAGAGGTCACGTCTGGATATGATCTTAAATTGATATCTGACCAAACAATATTTTTCATACTTGATAACGGGGCTGAGGGTGTGGGTTGGTATCGGTGTGGCTGTCGATGCTTTTGTTATCTTCAGTCAGAGGTACTCCTAAAACTCTCCGACACCTCACACTCTTGTTGTTTGATAAAAATAGGATTCCGAAACTTAACAATTGAGTCATCATCGTTATATGGAGTGGCACGAAAAATTCGGTTGGATAAACCGTCGTGAATTCAATGATATTTCTTTTATCGTGTATCTTTCATAGTATTGTGTGTGGTTATTCTATTCGATGAGATCTTTTTTGATTCTGAAGTCGGTGTGCGTATAGTCGATTAATATTAAAGTAGTGTTGAAAGGTAATGTTGTAAGCGTTTTTTCATGTTCTTCCTCGTTGTTTTTCAATTATGTTCATGTATGAAATCACACCTTTTCTTATTAAAGATGCATATACTATGTGCCGTACTATGAATAGATACCGTAGTTAAAAGATAATGATCATCGTTAGAACTATAAGATTACTAGTAGTTTGCTTAATAACCTTTGAAAACTTTCTTGCAATAAGAGTCATAGTATCAGATCTTACTCTAAATTAAACTTATATACTCATAGTTTATGCTTAAACAAAGCTTTTTCAATTATTAAACGAATGTTTTTCGCATATATGAAGTAAGTTGCATTTAGCATATTATCATTTATGTCAATGTTAACCCATTTTTTCAGTCAGTAAATATTACAGGAAAACATTTCGAAACTATCCAAATTTCATATCTTATCTCATCATTCATTATAATATCTTCGAATAAACAGCAAGGCTAGTGTAAATAGTGCAAGACATGTAAGTGTGGATAGATTATCTCGGAGCAAATATTTTCTCAATGCTTGTGCGTCTATGAAAAATATTTGAAATCAATATTGAAATATTATTCAAAAAAAAACAATATCACAGTTAATCTTGACTTGAGATACCACAGATATACTTCTCTGAGTTTGCTTAAACTAGATCGTGATACTTTTACAATATTTTTGTCATAAACTGTATTCTTTCACTATCATTAGATGTCACATTTATTAGAAAATCAACAATTAATCAGCTTCTTACGAGCACAATGTTGGAAACTTAGAAAACTACAAGAGCTAAGTTTTTTCGAAAATACTATTCAGTTGAAAAACATTATCTCGACGAAAGACAAGTTCTTGCGCTGAAAATTGCTCACGATCTGTGAGCAATTGTATGAATTCTATTGTATCTATATTCGGAGTCCATTCAGATTTTGATAACTTAGATTTTATGTCTGTTTTGGACTCATTTTAGAATTGACAGTGGCATTCAATGAAAAAGCATCCGTTTTTCATTTACATTTTCTAGTTCAACATTAAACCTCTCGTGATTGTCTGAAACGACGTTTAGGATTCAACATGTTTTTACGTTCCAACTATGGCAAGAGATATACGTCGTTTCCGATGTATTTTAGTCAGCGAACAAAATTTGGTGATGCTGCTTCAACGTCATTAAAAATAATCAAATTGCAAGTCGAACAACAAGTGAATGCAAAATTTCCGCTCATACATCAAGTGGCAACAACAATGACATTTAAAAATGATCACGATAAAATATTAGAAGGAGCCTTAGAATTTACTCTACCTGAAACAGCAACCGTATGCAGCTTCGGTAAGAAGAATTTCAAGTTCAAAAACACTGATGTTGATGGTGTCATTGTCTACGGGGTTTTTGTTGAAAAAGAAAAAGCTCGTGTTACATTTGAAAAAGAAGTTCGAAAAGGTGTTGATCCTGGTTTGGTCGAGATGGTCAAAGGAAATGTATTTCGTACAAGAGTTTATCCAATGCCAGCTGGAGGCATACGAATTGTTCGTGTCATCTATCAAGATCAAGCAAAAGTGGACAGTAATCGTTTTATATTCCATATCCCTATTTATTTTAACACTAAACTTGAAAATTTGGATATTTCATTGATTTGCACACATGCATCAAATGGTTGTCAACCACAATTTCTTTCCAACGTGAAATTTCAACAAAATTTTGTGAATACAAATGGAAGATATTGTTCAGAATTTCATCAAGTCAATGTTGAATCATCACAAGATGAACAATCTACTACGTACATGCTAAAAAATCTAACACCAGAGCAACCTATTCATAGTGTAGAAATCGATCCTGACGATGGTAGTCAAGCTTATTTTGCTCTACGCTATGTACCACCATTATTGTCAGCACATGACATTGTAACTAATACCCAAAAGTCAATGTCAATTTGTATACTTTTGGGATGCAAGTTTAAGTAGAGCGAATATTGAAAATCGTAATAAGGAAATTAGAATACTCAAGATGATATTAAATACTTGGCAATCGCAGGGTACTAATGTTAACTTAACCGTTGTTGTTTTTCGAAATGAACTTGAAGAACCACATTCATTTAACCTGCAAGAACAGGATTATTGGTCTAAACTTAGTCGATTTTTAACAAATATATCGTACGATGGTGCAACAAATCTATTTCAACCAGCTACTCTTTCAACTACGATTTCAAATACAACACATTATTTTTTATTTAGCGATTGTCTTTCAACTATGAGCAATGAGGATACAGCCCTATTGAACACCATAACAACAAAACCAATATGGATATTTAATGCTAATTCTGTAGATGAGCCAACTAATTCTCCGTTGATTAACTATTTAACAAATGTTAGTGGAGGTGGCTACTTTTCGCATGAGAAAATCATAACTCAAAATAATGCTAATGATATTGTTCAATGGATCGATAGGCCACAAACAAGATATCTCAACGTGAATATTATCAATGATGCCCATATTCATGATATTTATCCGAGTCATTCAATAACGTTAACACCGATTACAGAACGATTTATACTGGTTGGTAAAATGTCATCATCAGCTTCAGCAATTATTGCCATTAATTTCATTATTTCGAATCGAATACATCGTAAAGAATTGAAGATTGACAAAGCAGATTCCACATCTGAAAATTATGGATTATTACGACGATTGTATGCTAAACAAATGTTAACTGAATTATGTACATTTCCAGAAAGAAACAAAAGCAGAATTTTAAATATTGGCTTGACACATTCACTTGTCAGTAATTTTACATCAATACTCGTCTTAGAAACATTACAACAACATATTGAACATAATGTATGTCCACATCAATCGCGTACAAAATTATATAACGATTATATGAAGTATCAAAATAATAGAAAACAAGAAGAATAAAACAAAAATCAAGCAAAACTAAGAGCTGTCTTAAATTTATGGCAAACACATTGCACGTGGTATGATAAAATAATAACAGACGAAGATCGTAAAAAGGCACTCGAAAACAAAACCTCTATTGAAGATATCGAGTGTTATAGAATGGCACAAAGTGAAGCTCTATTCGCATCTAGCATGGATTCGGATTCTGATGAATTATTTTCTGTGCAATTGGAAAATGCCACTCTTTATTCTAGGAGCACAAGGACATTAAAGCAGGTGTTCTCTAGCAATGAGAATGACGAGGACGATTACAGCGACGAGGAAGAGGATATGCAAAATCAAAGTGCTGTCAAAAAGTCGTCCCCTTCCAAATGGTCTTCCTCTTCTGAAAGACCTTCCTCTTCCAAAAGGTTTTCCTTTTACGAAATGTTTTCCCCTTCCGAAAGGTCTCCTTCTCCCAAACAATTATCATATTCAATAGAAAATTCATCCGATGATCAACATATCGGTACTAGTACTCCAGAAATTACTCTTCAAACGTGGGATCCACAAACACGGTACATGGAAAAAAATTAAATCAAATAGTAGCTTACAAACAACGTATCAATTTTATTTAAATGAACGTCAAGCGTATTCCAAATCACCATCATTTTATTTTGATATCGCATCATACTTTTTCTTACAAGCTCGTTCTTGCAATTCAAAACAATCGTCAATTGATACAGTTAATCAACATCATGCACAGTCAAATTTTAGTATTTCATATGACTATCAATATATTGGTTTGCGCATTCTAACAAGTGTATTAGAATTAGAATCACCACAATTGTTACGAACTGTTGCTTATAAATTTGTCGAACTTGGTCTTTTGCTATTGAGCTGAAAATATTTTTCGACATATAGTAAATTTGAGATCAGATGAGCCACAGTCATTTCGAGATCTAGCACTAGTATTACAAGAATCTAATTCTGGAACGAAGAACCTGATAGAAATATCAGATTTATTTAAGAAAGTTCTATTTGGTAAATGGGATGGTCGTTTTACTGAAATTGAAGTCACCACATTGCACGAATTGAATTGTTTTGTGTTTCAATATCATCAACAACAACAAGTATTGAATTCGATTGATAAAAATCTTATTCGTCATTTACCTGTTGATTTAAGAGTAGTAATGGTTTGGGACACGAATGATACTGATGTTGATTTACATGTTATTGAACCTACAGGCGAAGAATGTTATTATTGTCATAAAAATACAGTTATTGGTGGTAGGATAAGTCGTGATTCTACAACTGGCTATGGACCAGAAGAATATCTTGTTCGAAAGGCAGTCAAAGGTACATATACAGTTCGAGCAAAATATTTTGCTAATCATCAACAAAATCTAACTGGTGCAACAACAATCATGGTACACATTTATAAATATTATGGGCAATCGAATCAACAAAAAGAAATCGTTACATTAAGATTGAGCAGTAATCAGGAAATAATCGACATATGTAAAGTGGACGTCAATGATGATATTCAAAACAATTCTAACAATAAAGACGTGAATAATCAAAACATTCATTCACATATTACTAGTAATGGATGGGAAATGTCACCAATAAAAAGAGATCGCTATAAATGTTTGTTTTGTCCTGATGTTGATTTTTGTCAATCATGTAAGTCTGTTAGTAGAACAGATCATGATCCGAATCATCAATACAATCATCCATTATTATGTACTAAAGATTCAAATGAATATACCAAATCTCTTTACTTAAGTTATCGTAGTAAAATCCATCATAAGAAGATTCATGTCTTACGAAGTCGATTATTGGTATCCGTTAGAATTGTGCTTGTGGAATTAATTTATGTGAAAAATGTGAATTCATGGGTTTACATGATACAGATCATTGCCGTACGAAAATAGCTAAATCAGAATAATGAATTTTTACGACACGGACTTCTACTAAATAACTAATAAATACTTTCGATTGTTTTTGATAGTGTATATATCTGGAAGAGGGAGGGTGTGTGAGTGACGATGTCGTTCATTAGCACTCATATATCCAAATCCACATTCCCCCATGGGTTCAATAATGATTACAAATATGAAGTGCTACTAATATAAAGACTTTTCTAGTTGTGGTATCATCATCTGAAGCAACAATAATACATTACATTTATCTCATGATAATAACTAATAAATAAAACAAGTCGCACACAGTATTGCTATAGCATAATGAATCACCTGGTAAATAATTTTGTCTTCTTTCATATGAAAATATTGCATACCTCCAAGAGATGATAACACGCCATATATTAATCACTTCATTTGCCTCTGCTTTAAAATAATACATATTTTCATACAGTAGCCTTTAAAACTTTCTGCAAGATTTCACAGATACAATAATTATCTTTGGAGTTTACAAAACCTGATCATCTTCGGATTGTTTTTTTAAACATTTCATTTTCTTTTCAGTTTCCTAAAGTTCGAGAACAAAAATAAATGCACCACAGAAAAATAGAAAACTAACTTGGTCGTAATGGCTCGGATTTCATGCTACAACTATTTTTGATCCTGTGCATGATTGAAATTTTTACAACTGTTCTGATAACTCAACAACGGCAAACGAATCCTCTTCTACATATAAATGATATTTACCAAAGGGAGCAACACTATTTGGACAATTTACAGCTTGTTCAATTTCAATAAGAACCCGAGCAACAATTGACGGCCGATCAGAGAAATGTCTGAAATATTAAAAACAGAAAATTCAATCAATGAAACATGTAATTACATTAAAATTGATGAGCGTTAAGCTATTACGCGTTCTACGACAATCAGATACGAATCGAAAGTGGTTTTTTATACAATTTCTATTTGAATGGGATCTGATTAGTCGATATGAGTGACTTCCAGTTGATTGAACAGGTGCTGAGTTAAGTTCTATTGATTTTACTTGACTTATATCCTTACTATCCGTAAGCGAACTCATTTGTTTATGTTTGTCAAATATCTATCTTCGAAACGCTTCATTTGCTAATCTTAATTTACGTGATTCTGACTTCAGTGGTTCAAGTTTATGTGGGATTAAATTCAAACATACTGAAATTGGGTATGTTTAATTTGTATACAAGCACAACTGCAGCTGGCTGATTTAACAAATTGTTTATCATTTTATCAAACACACTTTTCTGATGCAAATTTAACTGATGCACTCGTTGATGCTATGAATAATTGTCAAATGTTTCATCATTACATTAGATAATATTGCCTAATGGCACAGCTATTTACGAATACTTTGACCGAAGTTTAATTGTAAATAGTGCTACAGGTAAAAAAATTGGTTGTTCCTCGTCATCCAATGAAGTCATATTTTTACAAGAGAAATTTGGATGCGTACACAAATCAGACGAATAGCAGTCTTATATAATGCTAAATTATTGGTAAATTCTTATCTCAGAATTATTACTAATGCTAGTTGTCGAGAGTGTGAGAGCCAGAAATCTTTTAAAATTGGCTGCCAAAATGTTTGTCTAATATGTACGAAACATAAGCTAATACTAAAATTAAGGATTAGAGGTTCGGAACGGTAAGTCAATATTTATTCGAAGTGTTTACTGAAGGAGATTTACTTTTTAAAACTATAACAATCGTTGCTAGTCTCTACTGATCGAATGAAAAGCATATTTTTAAGTTAATAGTAGCGTTGGCAATTCCAGAAATCCATCATTTGATTGACCTATATAGAGTTTTTCTTTTGTCATCACAACCAGAAATCAAGAATTTTACCATCAGGTTTTCATTCAACTTACTCTCTTCATTGAATTGCTTAAATTTTTACTTTACAATAGGAATTCATTCAATGAATTGTGCAACAAATATGGATACAATATCCAATCACATCAATTGTTGGACAAAAAAGTCAGTGATGGACTATCACTGACTTCATTATTTTTTCTTACTGAATCATATAAAAAATGGAGAAAACCATCCATTCATTGATCAATGTCTAGTGGGCGGTAAAACTGTTCGAGAGACCAGTGTGTCTTTAGAGATGGTCACAGCATAAATCAAAATCAAGCATCAATGTCTTAGTTGATTCCACTTGAGCAATATTCAAAATGATTTCAGTTGCAGAAACCATCTAATTTAAAATTACATATGTAAGGTTCATTAGGCAACATTCCGGGTGAGTATTGTCAACGAAGATTTACATTTTCAAATAAACATGGGCAATGGATAGGAGAACGAATGACGTTAGGAGTTATGAGCAATAATAGTTTGTCACTGTTCTCCTCTGATCTCTAACTTTCATTTAGATCCATATCAAAATGGACATACAACAATTCGGATGTGGGTGCGATTGTTCTTCTCAATGAGACGCACATAGCCCACACACTCTCGATCGGTTCCATTTCGATTGAAAATGGGATATACGAGATCTACATTCACATATAATTAAATAAAAATTCATGTTTCAACCAGTATTTATCTTTGTCCGAACCATCAATCAAATGCGCTCTTTTTCTTCGAATCTTGCCAAACCTTAGAATGGTTCTCTATATTAAAAAGAATTTAGTAAAGATATTGAGCGGAAAGTATAGAACTGACTGTAAATGACACAAAGATTTCGCTGAGTTTTCCTATTAAACATACTCGTTGTACAAGAGGGTGTAGGTATTCTCGAAGAAAAAAACGAACAAGTCTACCCTTGCTTTTTATCACTGAGTAGATAACTTCAATCCATATGAGCTTGATATCTATACTTGGCATATCTTGAGAGATTGGATCCTTTAAAAGCTGAAATTTAGGACAAAATGCAGAATTTAAGGATGATCTGTTGAACGATACAAATGATTTAAAGAGTGGAATATTTCACGAGAGAGCAACAGGCTTTCACAATCTCTAACGTTAATCCATTCAAGATATTTATAGATGCAGAAAATATCACAAACAATAACCGTTTTACCATGCGTCTGTTATAGTATAGATCAACACATGAATAGTTCATCAGTTGAAGCTTATTTTTCTGCAATACAGAATCATGACATCTGCTCATACTATAGATTTAAATTCGAATGCATTTATCTTTCTTTAGATTTGAAAAATTTCCTTTTCCAACAATTGTGCTCTCAAGAAAATTTGAATATTTTGAGAGCATAAAGATATTTTCTCCAGTGAGTTGCGTCATAACTTTTACAACTTTTTTTCTACAACATTTGATAAATTCGGGGTGCTCTGACGTTGCTTGCATAGACCGGCTTTTATATTAAACAAATTCAATTTCCACAATCCGATACAATGAAATTCATTCTCAAATGACTTCCGTACCACGTCAACGTCAAGAAGCCAAAAATATCCGAGTAAGGTTTCGATGTAGTTCTAACACTATTGAAATCGACGTTTTCCAATGGTTATTTTACATGTATTTGATTGATCATGTATTTTTCCGGATAGAAGAATATACTTGACTATTTCAGGCTTGCTCAGAATATAGACTGACAATTTGAAGTAAATGACTCTTGAAATGTAAAACTGACAGTGAAGTTTATTTTGTTCGAGAAAATATGCATATTGCTGCAGTTTAAAATTCACCCTTGTAATCAAGGTGAAATTCTGCATCCAGTAGTCTACATATATTATTGATCAATCCGTGAAGATTCTACTAGCTTCAAAAAACGCGGTACGACGAATTCTACAAAATTAGAATTCTACAAAATCATACATCATTGCTAACCTTATATGTCTAGATTGTTCTTATGTGGAAAAAATAATGCAGATCGAAAAATAATCTTATTGTCTCGAATCCTTCATTCGTACTTTTCATGAAACATTATGTTCATGTCGAAAAATACTGATTTTCGAATCAAAAGACAAAATATAATTTAAAAGAGAGCGACAAGAGATGAGCCTTGGTCAAACGAAAGAATCTTTAACGTTATTAAAGGGATGATTGTAAAATCGTGAAATACATTATTTGATGTTCTTTTCTTTTTCGGTGAATTGTGTACTCATATTTAGCCCCGTGGTTTTATTTCAGATGAAAATGATCGAGGGTTTAGGATGAAGATGAACGTTTTCAGCGTCTTCAGTGATAGAAAGAGACCCACGTCCACAGTCAAGAAAAATCTGAAACGACTTGAAATGAGAACAGTGGAGATGTGCTTGGCTGGATGATAATGAAGAAAAGATACATTCTCAAACATAATCAATCACACGCCCATCAGAAATTCTTAATCATAAACAAAGCTGAAACTTTAAAAGTCCTTCTTCAATGGAGCTTATTCATATTTCGAAATCTGATGCAATACTGCAAAATGCAAAATTGAAATCAGTCATTAATATTTCGCTATGGATAAATATTTTACTGACAAACTAAAAGAGTACAATAAAGTGAAGTATACTGCTCATAAGGTTTGCTGGCTCAATTGTATTACAACTACATGAAAACAAGCTATTAAATAGTTGAAAAAATAAATTTCTTCAGCATCACAATGTCTGTATGATATATCACCGTCCAATTGTCAGTATCAATAATTAATTCGTCGAATGGAAGTAATCGTATGATCTGGATCATCGCCATTATACGTTACTGCAACACGTTTGTGTGGTTCAGATCCAGGTTCTCCGGCACCGAGCTTGCTTGGTGGTATACAACCTGTTGCACGGGTGCCTGTGCGAACTTCATTGACATCATAGCCTAACAGAAAAAAAGACTCGTGAATATAAAAGTAAGGCTTTATGATTTAAACAAAATTCAAGCCTTCCATTACCTTGACTTTCTAATTCTTGTTTCGCATCATTAAGAGTTTTCCCGACGAACTGTTGTAAATCTTCATCAGAGGACGACATGATGTTGTTTGTTGCTGGTCTATGTTAGTTTTACTTATATTGATGGTAAAAATATGTCAATACACTGCTTACTTTGCTTTTCGAAGTGACGCAGTTTCTCCTGTATTTTAAATCAGATTGCTACTTAATAAAGTAACGAAGAGAAAAATGCTCGTCATGGCTTAATGCATCAGTGATTTATATTTTGCTACAAATAATAGATAAAAGACATAGAAAACGAATAGAAACATGGCTATGAGAAATGAATCATTTTTCGTCACATATGATTTGCCACATCATGTCTAGAATATACAAACTATCGATAACAAGGAATAGAAAGCGGATTCTTCTTTTTCAATGTTTGTGACTAGATGCTGTTAACTGTTGTTGATTGTATGTGGATGTAGAGTATGCGAGTGTATATAGTGGTGCACGTGAAAACTAATTCTATGTCTACACCCCATACATTTAAAACTGGAAGTAGTTGCAATTTGATTTTTCTGCAAATTAAAAAACTTCTACACTTTTAATAGATGCTTCTAAGTATTGATAGACAACTCGTCAAATACTAATTCAATTATTATCGTATTTCGGTTCCTATTTTCAGATTTTTTACGAATAAAAAGATAAGAATGTATTCCAATCTGTGTTTTTATAACCCAACTGAATAGTACTCATGTTTTCATCATTTTTTCCTTGTTTTCATGCATATTTGCTTACTTTTAGACTTGTTTTCGTAACTAAGAGCATTTTCAAGATAAATATGTTGATGCTATTTCAATCATACATCAATGAATAGATAGTGTGTTATTCTGGTTTTTAGTGAAAACAATTTGAACTATGTATGCAGTGCTAAGGGGATATTCTGAGCACTTGTGTTCTTGTGGATCATTTTATGATCACTCATCACAGTATACTTTTTCTAGTACTCATACACTGGTGTGGGAGTTAGTTAAGAATAGACCTATACTCATACCTACTCCCTCTATAGCGTCAATCTACACTCTAAAAAACGGTTGCACTACCAAACAATTCCTAAATTTCACATCAGATTCGAAAACTACATTAGTTCTGTCCGTGGGAACACGATAGAAACCTTTGCAACGAAATCATCCAGGTTCGAGACGAACCCTTTATGATTTGATGTGAAATTTTGACAATTTTTTCTCGAACTTTAGTGGTTTTGTCCCACGGATCTTAAAATGGATTTGTAGTATACCTATGCTTTTTTGGAAAGTACACTATAAATAGAAAATGTTCTTCTCACTTAGTTATGGTAAGAACCTGTTTAGATTTCATATGCATTAAGAAAAAATGTTTCACAAAGTAATTTGATCATAGTTCAATTTTGTTATTCTTTAAAATAATCGATATTTTGTCGTCAACATTTTGATTCTTTCCTTTGAAGTCTAGTTAGTAATAGTTCAATATACTTGAATAATTTAATAATAAATAATGTCGATACCTTTTTAAATTATGAGTGTTTGTGTGAGGATGTGATTTCGACTCAAGTCTCTCTACTACAACGTTGACATACACACCAACTTGAGAGTTCAGTGTTGCAAAGCAACTAGTTCCATTTTTTAGAGTCTCTGTAAAAAGAATTACCATATGATTGAAAATAAGAGATCCTCTAAAGAGACGAGATCAATGCCCAACACATCTCATGAGACTTCTTGAGTGAAAGTTGGAAGTAGTCATGGTAGATCGAACTAATCCACATGCACCCATCCAACTACCCCATGAGAAGCAAAACAACAACGAAGATATGCATGTGCTAAGTTCATTGCTCAGGAATGTTCACGACTGGCGCAGTGATAGATATATTGCGTTGTTTTCGACACAATTCCATTTCACGAAGATAACTGGTGAAGAGCACATGAAATTTGTGCCACAGGAACACTTGCCTTTATCGTAGGATCGAGTGTTCATTCGCAACTCTATAAAGTTTATAGTCATATTCACTGAAGTAAAATATCAACTGGATAGTTAGTTCGCAGAGTTTTCGACAACAATACACTGGAATATGGTATGAATGAATCATTTGCTAGTGAATACAAGGAAGCAATTGATCGAAATTGAGGCACAACGAAAAGACAATAATCATCGTAGGAGTAGTTTAAACAAATCAATATACTGTAGAGTCTATACTGATTCATAAATCTTTCGAAGTAAAATCGTTCGAACAGAGTTGATGAAAATGAGCAGAGATCGAAATAAATGACTGACACAGTATTGCAATGTTCTAACATGGACAGTCGAGAGTGACTGAAATCACTGAATCTCATTGTAATGGCTTATATTTTGTTTTTTATGGCTTGATGATAGTGAAAAGTTGCGTACGAACACCGAATTCCGTACGTGCCTTGAAAATACAAGGCGCAGTAACAACAAAAACGAAATAGATGCGAGTTACTACCATCGCTACTCTACGACGTTCTATGCTGATCCAGGTTCTCTCTTTTATGGATATGTTAACTTTGAGTGCTGTATTTGCTAAGGAATGATACACACGACTGATTCGATACCCAATTGTGGAAATCTCTATACGGAATGCATACAACAAATTACATTTTTCATCCAGGTTTTATCATTTATGTATTATAAGCACTACTGGAGAGAAGAGAAGCATCAGTGTTTCAGTCGACAATGATCAATGGCTGATTCGGTCTAAGACTCCTTACTGACCGATAGGCACAACCTTTTCTGTTCTCACCAGTCTTGTTTTTTTTTCGAGTTTTTCCATGTTTATTTTTTAAAACCTTCATCATACAAGTTTCTTTTTGCATATTAAACCATTCCAATTAGTCTTTACGGCTGTTCTCTATGAGCGTATATACTTTAGAATTTTTCTATTAAACGAATATATATATAAATGTGCTCAATTTATCCGGAAAAAACACTACTATATCAATTTCTTTTATCGAAATAAACTGGCTTCTATTATTCTTATCATATCTTTTGGAGATACAAAAGAGATACCAAAGAAAACACATGGAGTGATGCAGAGTACATACAGAGTTGATGCAAAATTTCTATGCCGACGAATATCTAATCGATCGAGAAATCTTGCATAGGATTTTTTGTCTCATAAAATTTTACACTCATCAGTAGACGTCAAAGAATAGGAAAGCCATTGAAGCACAAACTGAAGAAAAATCGTTCATTGCTATCCCTGGACGATTACAATGACAGACACTATCATGCCAAAGCTATACTCAATGTAACGTCCAGTTCCTAGTTTTTAAACAAAAATGATACATATCAAAGAGATATCCAAATCCTACTAATTAGTCTCTACTAATTACACATGAATTTATCCTCGAGTTATTGGAACGAATCGACTTGGCTTCGACAAAATTCAGATCACTTTGGGCCATATTTTAAAAAAGTGGTGAATTTTGAAACTTGATACCAGCACAAACATTCAGACTCGTACACATAGAGACAAACCCACCGAGACCAACACTCCAAATCCAAGGTATCTAGATTATCATAAATAGATTAACCGGTCTACTAGATCTGTAATCATGAACATTGAATACAAGACAAGAAACAAAGATACATTTGATCATATTCGATAAAGTTTCATTAAATTTATTATTAACTAAAAAAGCAATCACATCCCTGGTGATGATTTCCTTGAATTTGACTGACTTTTATAGATTTTACTAATGAATATCTCACATTGACAGAAAGAGAACAAAAGATCGTTTTTCCTCAAGGATTGTATCAGATGCAGGACAAACTATGAACAAATATGTTCATTTACCATACGGATTGCATATTTTTCCATAGTATGAAGATTCAATTTAAATTTTCTCATTTATTTAAAACATTAAAAAAAACACAACATCAAGAAGTGACTTGATAAATCTTATGAAAAAGTGTAGTAAGTAGATCGAGTTCGAAGAGTCTCTAATTATGAGTGGTTCCCATTGTTTCCTGTTGAAAAAACGAAAGATATTACATAAGTTTTATGTTGAAATAAACTATTGGGCACAGTATACCTGGCTTTGGACCTCCATGGCCTTCGTGTCCATGTGGTGTAGAAAACGATGAATTACTTGGCATAACTGTTGTATGAATTTGAGTTCGATTGCCTCGGCCATGATATTCAGTTCCAGTGATTGGTGGTGAACGTGTTACATTTGCATGACGTGCATCATTTCCAAAAGGAGATCTTGTTCCATGATTGCCTCCATTCGGATACATATGAACTGATAGAATAGTCACGGCAAAAATGAACTAACAAAGAATCAAATTATACTATTGAAGAACATCAATGTTTAGTAGACTTACACAAGAAAGAACGGTGATCGATTGCATTTCGATACGTATCAATGAAGTAGCTTAGTATTGTATGGATGCTGTGTTTTGAATGAATCGATACTCATGTATTTATAGGTCTAAGTTTTAAATTATCTTTGACTGTCCACCTTTTCTCTAGCTGTGAGTCACAGCTTATAATCAAAATTATGGATGTCATGGTCTTCAAACAAATAAAAGTACATACGATAGATGAGTGCTTACTTTGTCAAATCATGCGTACATAGAGTATGAATCATATCGATTTAATGCTTATTCTACTGTAGTAAGCACAGTCGCCAAGTAACATGATAGTTTGCAGCAGCATCTTTCGTTTCAGAATGACTCATCCTATGTTTTTTATGAGAAAACCCTTTTCATCATGACAATTTTCAATTCTTTCCGTAAAAAGTACTATTATGTTTTTTGTCTAACATATGATCGTTAAATAAATCTCAAATAATTAGCATATTTATCGCTGTTCATGGAATAAAGAGTTTTAACAAAAAATTCATTCGTTTTGTGTATGTGTCTGCAAGACAGAGAAATGATAATAAGAGAAGTGATGAAATATTTTATTGCCATTGATTTATTCGTGAAGATTACGAAACCTATATGATGAATGTATGACAAAAAAGTGAGCGAAAGAAACAGACGATAAATATTGCATTCGACTTCGAAGAATTCGTGAATGTACTGTCAATAGACGTGCTAAGAAGGCTGATAACAACAAATGTACAATAAATATTCAAGCACAAGAAAATAAAGTGAAACAATGCTTGAATAATGTTTGAACTCACCGAGAAGGTTTTCTATTAAAATGTAAAAGAAATTTTGGTACGTTTCAATCAAATGAAATCAAAGGTTGATGCCTTAATAATTTCATAAAAAGTCATGTCTATAAATTCATAGCCACATGACATCTGTTGTGTCTGTAACTGCAATACGTACAAAACTAATTAGTGTGATTGTGAGGAAAAATATTTTTGCGTTTGCAATCAGCATTTGCTAGTCAATATTAAGCTGATGTACCGTAATTAACGTTAGATTTGAAAAAACAATAGGAAAAAAGGAGAATTAGGAAGTAAATTTAGTGTCTCTGTTATTCGAAATTTGGTCTTTTTTGAGGAGTGATTCAAGAGGAACTATACGTAGCAATACAATAGATCGTCCACAATTGGATGATGCTAATGTTGATAACTTTGCAAGCAGTTCATAAATCAAAAATAAAGAACGTTGATTCTATTAAATCATATTGTATTGTCATGAACAGTATTTGCTTATCAATATTTTTGTCTTCATAAGAAAAATCAGAAGCGTACAATGAGATTGCTTCTTTTCTTGATAAATATCGAAGTGCATATACCTACAACAAAATTCGATTGTTGACAGAACCTTGTATTTGCAAGGAGCTGTTGATAATATATGATAAAAGTTCGATGACTAGTGTTCATTGCCAAATAATTGCATGAGTTATTTCTTCAAAATAATTTTAGAGAATGATTATAAAACAACAAACTAATCAATCAAAAGTCTGCTCTTCTTTTCAATTCAATTTATTTTGCATAAATTTAGTGGATAAAATCAAATCAAGTTGTACAGTAAATAAGAGATCATTCAATCCCATAACTATCACCATTCATTGATGACTAAGCATGCTCTACTTTTACTTTAGATTGAAAACTTTCATCTCTTCGTATCTCTCTCACTAAAATAGTTAGATTTAAAATTTCTGAATACTGACTCTTGAATGCTACAAGAAATTTTAATATTTTTATTCAAGGTCATTTGATGAAGAACTGTTATTGAACACTGCTTCCTAACCACTATTGCTGAACGTTTGTAACAGAGAAGACTAACAATCAAATATTGCTTATATCTTTCTTTGAGAGTAAGAGAATATCGAATTTTTTCTCGACAATAGTTATTCTTTTAAATTGAAAATGAAATGTTGAGATTCATCATTAATAGTACAGGAATGTATTTCTTCAAACTCATCATATTCATTGATTGTTCGCACATGAAAATCCATTTGTTTCTAGCTCGTTAGTTATCTGATTCAAAGTAAATTTCGACGAATCCACAACTGCTAGATTCAAATGGAATCGACCAATGACACTTACAAGCAAAATTTTGGTGTTGCGTAATTACCAACAAACATATGATGAAATACTCGTCTCATTTCGTAAACTTCTTGATCAATGTTACGTAAAAAACAGGCGAATAAAAATAATTTGTCTATTTCTCAGCCAAGAATCGAACTTGGGTTGCACGATCTTCAGTCGTGTGTCTTCACCATTAGACTACTGAGAATTATAACTTTCGAAGTTGATGGGATTTTTTATTAATATCCATAAAAATAGGGATTTCATGTGAATCGATAGACGCGTATTCATACATATTATATCACAACTCATGCTTGTAGATGTTGGTACGGATATGGAACCGTAATCACACATGATACCTTGCTAATGCAAAAATCAAGTGCTAGATTTTAACATAAAGAAAATCAATCCAAACTAATGCTTTGATTCGTCGGAACTGTAAGTTGTATCGATCAAATGATTGCAGAACAATTTTTTTCGAAACTTAGTTGCCTCTAACTATAGAATCATTTTTAGATCAAAATGTATTGTGGTTTGCAAGTTCAGTCTATGTAGTAAACTTCACTAGAAGCATAATCAATACGTAATGAATGAAATAGCGAGAATAGCTTGTTTCTTGCGATCTATAGTGTTTCGAATGAAAAACGTATACGAATCGAGTACAGTATACGACTAACATCACTAGCTCCATGGCATACGCGGTGCTTCACATAAAACAAAAGCAATAAATGAATTGTGTCAAAAAAAGTGGAGAAATTAAGTACTAAATAGGCCATGTTTGAAAGTTGTCATTCAAGAAAAAATATAAAATAAACAGTCAAATTTAAGATACACCGCGAACTTTATTACATATATACGTAGATGCTCTTATTATAGGATAACATAAAGAGTATGCATAATGACCTTTGCGTCTTTATCTGAATGAATTTAAGCACATTTCTGCTTAAATTGTAAAGTTAAAGTGGTACTTTGATCAGCGACGTCTGACTGTGCATCCTTTATGCATATGGATTACACTGAAACAACATGATAAATGTGAACGATTGACGAGGTTTCATTGATAGAGCAACTGTTTCCTTAAATTTTGATGTTTTTTAATTCGCATGATAAACATTTCTACTATAGTATTTACGATGATTTTTATTTTGGGAATTCTTTTCATTACTTTTCAATCACTTTCGAATAAAAGGGGCAAAGCTATTTCGAGCCCGTGTTAGAAAATTAACTGTGTAAATTCCGCAGTGGATTTGATAAATGGACTTCTTTAGCAAGACAATTGAATACATCGAAATGCTTGGCGTGTGAAAATTCTGTTCTTCGCGAAAATGCTATTTTAGTAGGTACAATGCTTATAATAACTTTTAAGAGTTGTTCCGATTAATTCATATATATTCCGTCAGAGTTATTTTACCCAAAGTAATTACTGAAGGATAGCTTGAGTATTTTTGTTGGGACTAGTAGCGATAAATGTTATTTTATAGTCTCTACTCTGAATATATTTATTGCCATGAGTCAAATAAAGTCGATGTTATTGAAAACAATATATTTGCTTTATTTTTCATAATTGAGTATTAATAGTAATAGTATCAATTGTGAATATCAAGAGTGATGTGCAGAAAACAATAATTTATTGTCTGATGCATTGATCAGTGACTAGAATAGTATTATTCATAAATATGTGACCTCTTTATTTGAATATTTCATCGATCAGATCATTTACGAATGTAAATATACTTGTTCATTTTTCTGTCATGATACAGATGGCAACAAAAATATTGAAAATCAGTCTTGAGTTTTTTTCTTTGACTTAAATCATAGTAGAATAAAGAGAAGTAGCATGAATATGGAAAATAGTATTCTTTATGGGACATTTTATACTCTTCCATTTCAATGAGTAATCTGCATAGAAATTTGAAAATTCAAAGTCTCCAAGATATTTTGACTTACAAAAAAATGAATTACAATTGGCTTGATTCAGATGGAAGAAACCCTACTGTTTCATGTTGTGTTTGAAATTTAATACAGAAGTGAATTTAAGAATTAATTGTTTCATTAATTTGTCAAGATTCGACAGCTGTAACTTGAAAGTAAGAACTATATACTTTTGTGTGAACAATCTTGAATAAACTTTTTCTGGTATGACGTTGTAGATAGGGGTGACCCTTTATTTTTATTTTCCTTTACAATAAAGGATAAAGATAAATGATTAATTTATCTTTATTTTTT